>RBNI01000519.1:0-29857 GCA_003990745.1 Jimgerdemannia flammicorona | reverse complement strand
TTTTTTATAGTTACATAGACTTCTACTTTATTATCAAACTATCTATAATATACTAATACAAATGAATCCCCTAATCCAATCCTACTTGGAAGCTCTCTCTTTCTCTCACCATTCTCTCAAAACACTGCTAACCCCCTAGTCACTCCAATCCTCTCTCTACTTTTCCTACAGATCATCTTTACCAGTCACCTCCAATACTCCCCACCAGCCCTCCCACCCCTCTACCACTCATTCAACAGATCTGTCATTAGTCACTCCCATCTAGTCACCCTTATCCACAATAACAATCATTAATCCTCCTTAAATATATATAGCCAATGTCTCATTAGTCTGATCCAAATTACCAGTACCTATCCTAATATCAACTACCCATCTCTCAACCCTCCTACCAGTCTTCTCCAGAGGTCACCCCATCTCACTTCTGCTATCAACTCTGGTGAGAGTACTCCCAGCTACTTATTAATTGTCCTTCAAAAGTCCTTCATCATCTTATACTCCCCTAACTAATATTCAGAAGTCTGTACTACTTCTCTCTCCTGACTAATATTCAGACACTCCTTACACTCCTAGATATCTTCTTCTACAAAGTGACCTGTCCAGTAGTTCAATATTACATTACACCATAGAATCTACTATCATACTATCCAGAACTTGGGGGGAATCCATCTTGCCACCTGCTTGCCTTACAGCCAAATGCTATTTCAGTCTCACTCTTCTCTAATCTCTACTCTCTACCATGCCTCTGACCACAGATCCCTCTTATGCTCCTAAAGGCACTTCATATCTTCCTCTAAATAGAAGTTATCTACTAGTGCTCTATCTAATAGAAGGTGGTCCCACCTCTATATCTGAGGTCTCCATTTCTCTTCCCCCTCATTACTCTACTATCAGAGATCAATATGGTGAGCCCCATCAACTACCCCTTACCAGAATTTCCTATAGCATATTCTCTGACTCTCCTCCAAAGCCACCAGAGATAGAAGGTCTCCAGTTATACCACAGGGAGAGAATGAGGCCTCCCACACCCTCTGTATAAGAGAAACCCACTCTCTGCCCCTTAACTCACTTACTCACTTCAGCCATCATACTCTCAAGCAATGAAGATACTTGGAAAAATCCACCAGACTCAGGCCTCTCCAGTCCATAGGTCAGGTCAACATCTCAATCAATCTGACTCTATCATCCTATCTATATCTAGGTCCTGACCATCTTCAATAATTGCTTGACTACCTATGCTAGGAAGTTCCAGTGATACTCCAGATATTACAGCTTAGATAGCTAGTATACATTCAGCACTGTCACCCTCTCTACCAGAGATATCTAATGACCACTCCACTTCAAGAGAGTGCTCTCATACTCTGTTAACTACTACTTCTATTGAGGGGAAAGTTGGAGTAGTAGGTGGCAGAGTGGTTTTTAAGCATAAGAGTATAGAGGAGAGGGTGGGGGCTCCCTAGGGGTATTGGGTAGTGTGAGGGAATAATGTAATTATATATGATAGATTGGTAATAAATAGCAAAGTCCAAGTAACAACTAAAAAAAAAAAAAAAAAAAAAAAAAAAAAAAAAAAAAAAAAAAAAAAAAAAAAAAAAAAAAAAAAAAAAAAAAACTATTGCTTCTATTATCTCCAAGATAACAAAGAGCCATATACTGAAAAGTAAATTCCCAGATAGTGAACAGTCTCTCCTACAGGGACAATTGTTCTAATTATATCTCCATCTACTATCTCTCCTCTTAACACTAAAGTCTCATACTTATATCAGTTGAGCATAGTAGCTGAGCACTCCTCATATCACTCCATTATACCTTTCAGCATCACAATATCCTCAGCCAACCCCAGCCTGACCACTATATCATTGGTGAAGGCCCCCACCTTCCAATTAATTCCCAGAATATTCAACCCCCCCACCTTTTACTGTATCCTATCCAAAAGAAGCTCCAGGGATAATATATATATATAGAATTGGTAATAGTAGATCCCCCTGCAGCACACCTCTGCCCAGAGGGAATAAAACCCCCCTATATCTATTTACTATGATTGCTGCCCAACTTTCTTCCAGAAAACTGACCAAAGCCTGCCAGATCTCAGAGGGAATCCCAATATGCTTTAGCATCTCTTCCAACCACACTCACCAGACTCTGTCATAGGCCTTCTCTTGGTCCAAAAAAGCCAATCATCTATTCATCCTAGTAGTACAAGTATCCTCAAAGATACTATACACCCAGGCCATCTTATCTCTGATCAGGTAGCCTCTTATGAATTCTCTCTACTCAGCCCCCAGAACTTGCTGAGCCACTCCTTGCAGCCTAGCCACCAGTATCTTCATGACCAGTTTGTGATCTATATCCTGAAGCATGATCAGCCTCTAGTTTCTTCACTCTCTCCTCTCCTTATTCTTAAATAGCAGAACCATAAGACCCAAGCTCTGCTCTCAAATCCATGCCTCTGAGCTAATCACTTCATTATATATTACTGTTATTTCCTCCAGAATCATCTCAACTCTTGCCATTTTCTTTCAAAAATCCCACTGTAGGCCATTCCCTCCTGGTGCTATCCCTGAGCTTGTTGTCATCAGTATCTGCCAAATCTCTTCTCCTCAGACAGCTGCACTCAGGTCATCTAAGCCTGCTGCCAGATCAGAGTGCCAATCTTCTAAGTGTCTGTCAATATCCTGCACCTCCACCCCTCCATCTTCCTCACTCCACAATTGCCTCCACCATTTGCTCAACTGGTCCAGAACCTCTGGAGTCCCAACAACTAACTCTCCATTCTTATCCAAGACCCCCTCCCACTACTACCATACTCTCTGTACCTACAGAAGCTATAACAAAACTTAGTAGACCTCTCTCTCTCCTCCAATCCCTATCACCACAGTCAGGCTGCCATGCTCTTAATCTGTAGGTCCTTCTCTCACCTCAGCATACATATCCTTCAGCTTCTCTACCTCTAGCCTGATCTGCTGTATCCTCCAATCTCCCTTCCTACTATTATTCAACAGATTAACCCAAGATGCCAATAACCTTGCCAACCTCTGAGAGGCCCACCTCACTTACTTCTTTCTCTGAGCACCCCACATTATTTCTGCCTCTCCTCAGTACTGTTGTACCTTGGATTTCAATCTCTTCCAGTAATCCCCAATCTTCAGCCCCACTACTCTCCAATTAAGTATTTTGGAGCTACATAATATCCACCACCCATACATTCTATAAGGAGACCTCCTCAAGTAAAGAAGTATTTACATATCAATATCCAGGCCCCTCCCTGCTTCCCCCAAAGCACCCTTCTTCTAAAAGGCTCTAGTAATCTGATCATAGATAACAAACAGTTTCCAAAGTCCTTCAGATATCAACTCTCCAGCATTCAGCTGTCAGCATCCAGTTGATCCTCAAGCCCAGCTCTGCTACTTAGTGGGTATATACTCAATGATCTCCTCATCTAAACCTCTCAGTATCTACTAATGAGCTCAGATATTCAACTTCCTCTCAGGCTTCCATACCACCATTCCTCCCCACTATCTCCCTTCCTCTATCAGTTCTGTTTATCTTTCTATCATATATCATGTTAAATTCCTTCCCTAGACAGTCAATTCTCACCTCTACTAATATTTCAGACTCTTGTAGCTCTTGAATTCATTTCACTTACTCCTCTCTTTCCACTGGACAATAAAATGACCCAACTGTCAAAAGCCTCTAGTCTGATCTCTTCCAAACACTCTACACTATCCTGCTCTCCCAATGTCCAATGTCTCCAATGTCTATCTTGTTCTCTCTAACCAGAATGCCCTCATGTATACCAAACAGCCACACTGCTCCATTCCTTCATCCAGTCTAGAATATTTAAGTCTCCATCATATCCAACATCCAGCAGTAGGAACAAATCCACTTCTATCTCCTTCAGTCATCCAAAGATATTTCAACATCTCACTGCACCTTGTAGCCTATTGATATTCAAAAATAAGATTCTAGTTATACTGTTTATATTGAATAATATTATTTGAGAAACAGCCATCTACACTACAATTATATGCTCACTACATCACTAGCAATATCTAGGTTTCTCTCCATCTCAAGCTCATCTGCCTCTCCCTGCTGAGCCTTCAATGTCTCCAAGATCTCTTGATAATCTGCATCATCCACAGCTTCCATCTCCATCCAGTACTCCTTACATACCATCTGCCCTTTACCAGCCCTTTTCTTAGGCCCCATATATATGCAGTTCTGTCATTTGTAATTGGCAGAAGTACTGCCTCTCTGTCATCATCTACTTGATATGCCTCAGCCTTCAGCAAAGCTGCCATTATCTCATCCTGAAGCTTCTATAGCATCTCTTTGCTCTACAGAATTTCACTCCAGTATCTCTCACTTAGAACTCAAAAGTTCTCCCCCCCCCAGCTTCTCAGCCACCACATTCTCAAGTATTTTCCATAGCCATTTCTCCTCATTCATAGTCTCTGCTTCTCTGAATCACCCCCTTCCCCCCATCTATCTGCCCACTCTCTGCATTTCTTCTTACTGACTCATCTCAGTCCTCCTTCAGTATATCCTGCAGTTTGTCTTCTTCTCTAGCCCCACCCAGTACTCCATACTAAGGGCACTCCCTCTCTGCCATTTCTATATCCTCTACAATGATACTCAGCCTGAAGTCTTCTCCCCTACCTGAGGTATCCACTAGCACTGCTCCCTTCTCTTCTGCTCAGGCACTTGTCCTCAATCTAGCTTCTTTAGTAGTAATCTCTCTGGCTGTCCCTCCTCCCAACTTAGCCAACAGATTCTTCTAAATATGCCTCTCCTGTACCCTCTCTCAGGCTGTCTGATCCAACCACACTCTCTTGCCATTCATGATATCTACTACTATCTTAGCTACAAACTCCTTCCAGACCAATCTCCACCTCTCTACAGCCTCAGTCAGATTCTTCAATATTTCTAACAAGTCCTCTTTTTCCTCTGGCATCTTCTTAACTCTTGAGACCTTATACTCTACAGGTCCCCATTTGAGGACTACCAGTCAATTTCTCACTTTCTCTGTATTCTTCTTGCCTGCTAGCTGCACCCTAACATCCACATCTTCTATCCTCAACTTGGTGCCTTTCTAGATCCAAAACTCAATATCTATAATATCTCTATATTTCTTGATGGCCTCTACAATCAACCCTTTGGCCACCTTCTTCAACATTATAGAAATATTCAATACTGTCAGCTGTACTACTCAGGGATCTCAGTGCAAGCACCAGGCCATAGAGATCACCACTCTCCCCACTACCACTCCTTTCTCTATCACTTCCAACAACATATTCTCTTTCTTAAAGCTCATCTCTACTTCTTCCAAATACTTCAAAAACTTCACCAATACTGCTTCCTTTACCTTCTGGACCAGAAGCCTCAGAATTATTCTTGTCATTACCATCAAGCCTTAGAAATACAATGTGACAGTGAATTCTGGTCTTAATTTCTTGAGTAATAGTGTCACCACCAGGCCCATTACACTATCCACCAGTTCTCTGGGTCTTATGCCCACCCTCTGGCCAGATCTATCATCAACCATCACATCTGGATTTTTTTCCAGATTAGCAGTCCTCTTGCCATCAGCAGTCTTACTCTCTCTAGCCACTACTCTCCCAGTCCTGCTGCTCTCACTGCCATGAACTACTCCACCAGACCCTGCAGCCCTTACCATCTCCTTATCCTTTCTCAGTCAGCCCTCTAATCTAGTTATCAGATATCTCTCCTTTATCTTGTCTGCAAAGCTTATCCTTCTAGTCTTCTATCTGCCAGCACTGCCTTCTTCCCTTTTATATCCTCCAGTCAGTAAGCTCTGCATGCTTCTCTCTAAGTTATGAATTCTCCCCACATACTGCCAGTTAAATGCACTAGGGCTGCCCTGCCTAGCATGCACCTTTGAATGCTTATCAGTTGCTATATTGCTAGTATCTATTCTCCAAAAACAATATCTTAAGTATTGTCAGAAGTTTGTGTAACCTGAATGTTACCAGAGAAAGATATATCAACTCAATCAATTGTATCCATATTTATTTATTTAGATATTGCAATAACTTTTATCCTAACTATTTCTATTTATATAATAACTCTCTTGGCCAAATTTAGAAGTTATAGAGTTATCTAAAGTATAGTAGTTATGTGATTACAATCTCTTACAAAATATCTAATAATAGAGAATCTACTCAACTATAGCTTAACTTCAGAGATAGATCTCAACAAAGGAGATATTGGAGTAGATCTCAGTAGATATCAGTAAAGAAGATCTCAGACAAAGGAGATACCAGTAAGGATTATAGTAAAGGAGATATTAGTAAAAGAGATCCTAGTAAAGAGTATGACAATATTGGTGAAAAGACAATTGATCTGACTGTATGTTTAAAAATATTATTTATATAAATGTCTAAATTGGAATATTTAAATAATCTAAATTTTTTTATATACTTTTCTATATAATAATTTATTGTATAATATAGTGGAAGCTTACAAATAAAGGTTAAGAATTTACTTGTATATATTGCTAATTGATACTAGTATTGCTTGTTTTGGATTTAGTACCATTACTACTCAGTAATATAGAAATTATACTAACTATTAAGTATCTAGTAAATTAAGTAATATATCACAATATCATATTATATAAGAATACTATATTCCACTAATATCTAAAGATAAACACTCTTCCAGGAATGCTCTGGTATCCAGATATATGATTTTCTTTTTATTTTATTTATTATAAGCACTTTATGATTTTATTTTATTTTATTTTATTTTTTAAAAGTATTAAAAAAAAAAAATTTAAGATCTGTTCAATCAATTATATTGGATAAAGTTAGTTCATTATTTATATTGAGAATCTTTACTGAGTTCTACATATAATTATAGTTGTTAGTAGAGATAGTTACTTATAAATATAGTAATATATAGTAATAATCTACTATACTCACAAACTTATAGATACTATGAGAAATATATATCATTATTATTATCAGCAAAAATCAGCTTAATAGAGTAAAGGAAGCTTTATGTCAAGAGTTCAAGTTGATAGATATGAGTGACATATCCTTTCTTTTAAAAATATCAATTATATATAATAGAAATATATATTTTATATCTTTTATATATAAGTAATATATATTCAGACCATCTTAGAGAGATTCAATATAAATAAATACAAGTCTGTTAGTACTTCAATGAAGACTTCTGTAAAGTTAAGGAAGTCTAATATTATACTTAAGCCTATTAATAATATTTTCTACTAATAAGTTATTAGTTTTTTCATATATTTAATACATGAAATAATATCTAATATATTCTTTATTATAAATAAAATAGTGCAGTATTACTTATACTATAACTGCTTACTCTGATTAGCAATCAAAAGAATTTTTAGATATCTAAAGAGATTAGTATACTATATACTTATATTGAGTAATAATAATAATAGAGAGTATATAATAGATAGTAAGATACTCTACAGTTATGATTAGTGGAGAGGTTTGATAATAAATGGCTTTCTATAGAGTGCACTCTTGTAGTTTGAGTTAGTCTTTCCAGATATTAGTTATATATCTTTGAAAATAGCCAGAGATTATTGCTAAGTATAAGAGTAGTAAGATTAGAGTAGCTGTTATTAGAGTTACTAAATGAGTAGTGAACTGAGTGGAGACCTAGAGAGAGTCTATACTATGAGTTAGTAGAAAGAATATATATAAAGAGTGAAAAAAGAATTTGAGTAAGTAGGGGGTAGTTATCTTCAATTAGAAAAGAGTTAGAGATAGTCTCTATAAGGAGATTAGATAGAGATTAGGGTTTTGTTATTATATTATATAAATATAGATTAGTATAGTAATAAATATAAAAGTCTAAGTAATTATATATATATAAGTAGTAATAATAGATTAAGTAGAAGTAATGATAAGAGTAATAATATCTAACTATTTAATTTATTGTGATAGTTGATCTGAATTATCAAGGGAATTAGATATTTGATCATGGTACTTGAACCTAATTCCCAATATAGTATAGCTTATAAATAGCAGTTATTATTATTTCACAACTGTTAAAGTTTTTATAAATGTTGAACTCTTTACAGATATTGAAGATTTCACAGATGTTGAAAGATTCAATACTTGTGAAAAGTGACTCATAACATAGTTATAACTTAGCAACCTTATAGCTAGCAAACTTGTATAAATAACTCAGTATCTTAGAGTAAATAAACCTCAGATCAAAATAGTTCAAAGTAAAGAGAAAGTAAAGTAACTAATAAGCCTACAGGCAGATATACTTCAAACTCACCCACCCCTATATCTAAGGACTCTGTAGAGTCAAAGAAGATCAAGTTTTTAAGATACAGAAATCTGATGTACTTCCAAGTTTAAGCATCTGCTATGTTATAACTTAGTGCCTATTAGCTGGTAATTCAAGATGAATTCCTCACTTTCAAGCTGAACAATAAACAACTGCCACCATCTGAACAACTATACAAATTGAACCAAGATACTCAGACAAGATGGATATGAGACCACCAGTATTCTATGGTTATACTTCAGAAGAATCAATCATCATCTTCATTGATGATTTCAAGCAATATGCTGCTATAAGGAGTCTGACAGCAAGGTAGTAAGTAATTCTCATGCCCTTCAGTCTCCAAGGACCAGTAAGAGCAGTATTCACAGCCACAATCCATATAGGAAATAATGATGATACTATGCTAGCAGTACAGAAGACCTGGCTCTGAGCCACATACTATACAGATGAGATCTAACAGATACTAAAGGATCAGCTCAACATAATATGTCAAGGAATGAGTGAGGATCTAAATACATTCTACACCAGAATCCAATATCAGATAATTCTTACAGATTATGCTACTGCCATCAGGGATCAAGTAGCTGAAGCAACCTTTATGAAAAGAATCTATCCAGAAATAGCCCTGACTATCCACTCATCACCAATAGTCCTGGATCTGATACAGAAGATCACCTATGCTCAGCATTACTGAATAGCCAGATATCTACAACATCATATAATAAAGAGAGTCACTGGAGTTAGAATTGAAGCACCCAAGGTAACTAGTATGATCTCTACTACAGTGATCAATCAAAACACACCTCAACCAAGAGCTACTGAACAACAGAGAAATAGTGACCCCATGGAGGAACTCACTAAGCAGTTTGCTAAAATAACTGTCCACCTGGGAGATGTGGTCAAGGAAATTAAAAAAAGAGACTACTGCTTAGTTTAGAAATTTGCTACCACCTTAAACAAGAAGAGAGATACCTGCTACACCTGTGGAGAAGAGGGCCACTATACATATAAATGTATAAGTGAAACCAAGTGCAAGGCACAGTCAAGCAATGCTATTCAAGATAAGAAACAGACTAATATTATCACCTTTGAAGAGATTGGAGAATTAGATAAAGAAGAATGAGAGGCCTATCTTGTATAGACTACTAAGAAGGATGTCTGCAAAGAATTCTACAAGAGACCACCAGGGAGACCCAAGAAGAACCCTGTAGAAAAGCAGATAGAGACTGCTACAGAAAGTTAAGATGAAGAAACAGACCAAGATATGAAACTAGAACAGGCTATTTAAGATATCATCTGAGAAACCACTCTAGCCAGTGAAGAAGAAAAGAAGAAGAAGCTTCACAAAACCAAGACCTTGAAGTATGATATCTTCAAAGATCTCAGTTAACACAAGGTCAATACAACCTTTGGCCAGCTTGTAGAAATACCTACATTTAGACAGCAAATGAGATATAGACTTGCCAAAACAACCAGAGAGTAAGGATAGAAGATAACCAAGGCCAATAATGTTCAAGAAGACTCAGGAGAAGAAAGTGAAGACAACTGCAAGACCTCTGCCTATACAACTTATCAAATTGAGGATAGAGTCTTTGAGGCTATCATTAATACAGGAGCAGGAGGATGCCTCCTCAGTAAGAAAGCAGCAGACTACCTAGGTTAGAAAGTTGAAGAAGCTATCAAATTGGTATTTATCACAGCAGATGGTATAAGAGCCACACCTCTGGGAAAGATCTAGGATGTCTCCATCAAGTTTGGAGGAGCAACCATCCCAGTAGATATAATCATGATCAATGTAACCAACTATGACATCCTCATTGGCAACCAGTGGTTTCATAAAGCCAAGACTGATCTGAATACTCAGAAGATGCAGATCATCTACTATGGACAGAAGATATGAATTCCCATCAATATTAACAAAGGAGTCCTTCCTGAGATAGAGAAAGAAGAGAGTGAATAAGAGAAAGTCTATATGGTGACAACTCAGAGAAAGAAGAAGAAAATTGGATGAATGAGTGAAGAAGACTAGTGTAAAAAGATTATGGAAGGATATGCACCACAAGGAGTCTGCCCCCATAGGATCCAAATGTACTATATGAAATATATCAATGATTATTACCAGTACACTAGCAAAATCAAGAAGATCTATCACCAAAGAAGAGAGAAGACACTTGAGAAACAGACAAGAGAAGAAAGAAAATGAAAGAAAAAGAGGATGATGAACCACCAGCCCTCCTTGAAGATAGCAATAATGAAGAGGAAATCAAGATCAAGATTCAGAAAATCTATCCTGATACAGTCTTACCAGAATATAAGTCAGAAAATATAGCTGGTGTAATATTTTAGCATAGTTTATTTCTTTTCTTTGTCTTTTCTCAATATTCTACAACCTTCTAGTACTTTCTGAACACTTAGAAATCCTTTCTTAGTGCCGAGCACTCACTAGTACTTATTTAGCTAGTTACTGAATGTCCTGGAAACTTGTAGAACTTTATTTGTCATTATTTATCATCTTTGTCAAGAACTTTTCTCTTGGTATTTTCCTTTGATTTCTCAGATCCTTCCAGATCCTTCTTTCAGATCTTATATAAATATCCCCTTTGTTCTTATGAATAAAGTCTCAGAATATTTTCTCCCAGAAATCCTTCAAGAACACTTGAATCCTTAAGTATCTCTTCAAGCTACTTAGAACCATCAGAACTAGTTGCTTCCTCATTTAGAAACTAGGACCATTACACTTGGTAGTAGTGGTTAAGTTACACCTAGCCTTATCAAGACACCTCTCAAGATATCAGTCACAATACTATGGAGGACAATGAGTGGAACCCTTCATATAGTACCTATGGTCCAAGTAATGCTCATACAATTAGTAAGAAGAAGAGAAACAGTAAAACCCTACTCAGTCAACTGGGGCCATCAAGAGTCTTTTGCAGACTACATTAGTCCAGATTGCTCAACTTCAAGAATGCATAGAAAGAAAGGAAAGCAAGGCCCCTGCTCATATCTCTACACCTCCACTGACATCAATACATCTGATAGCAGTCACTATCAAGCCTCAGAAGCCTGACACTTTTGATGGTCAAAGAAGAGGACTGTCTACCAATGTCTAGCTTTTCCAAATAGAGCAATATGGAGAACTGATCAATTTGGAAGAAATAACACTAGTCCAATTCACCACCACACTCCTTCGAGGGAATGCTACAATCTGGTGGTGAAACCATGTCCAGAATACCAGATTTGCTGGCTGGATCAGGATCTGGAATAAATTCTCTGATACCATGTAAGGCCAATTCAAACCAGTCAACAGCACTAAGGCCATGCGAGACTGTCTGGCAAATGTCAAACAACTCAAGTCTGTATAAGCATACAATGCACAATTCCTGTCAATCCTGCTAGAATTACCACATGTCACTGAAGATGAGAAGGTTGACAAGTACATCTGAGGCCTGAAAGGTCAAACCCAAGTTCATGTTGAACTAGAAGAACCCCAGGATCTAGATACAGTAATGAAGATTACTGATAGGTTTGATATCATTACCTATGGTCATCACTTTGAACAGAAGAGACCACCTTTCAACAACAACCACAAAAGGGAGGAACCCAAAGTCGGAACTGTTGGACCTGCCCCCATGGATCTAGACATCATCAACAAGAACAAGAAAGGCAAGCTTATACCTGAGGAAAAGGAGCACCTCAAGAAGGCTGGAGCCTGCTTTTTTTGCCATCAGTCTGGTCACATTGCAACCAAATATCCCAAGAAAACTGCTGAACCAAAGAGGATTCTGGTCCTGTCCAATGACACCCAAGGTCAACCAGTGGAACAAGAAGTTGTACTCAATTTCATGTGAGTCAACTCCAAGGCCCAGATCTCTCAAGTACAGTCAGAAGGAGCCATTGGTTTGGACCTTCAAGCAGTACAACAAGTCACTATTCCTGTACATGAAAGAAGGCTCATTCCAACTGGCCTTTTAGTCGAAATCCCCAAGGAACATTATGCAAGGATTGCACTAAGATCTGGCCTCAGTTTCAAGCACTCATTAGATGTTAGTGCTGGAGTCATTGACTCTGACTTCCGAGGTAAAATGCAAATCCTGCTAGTCAACCACAAGAACCAACCATATACTGTCAATAAAGGTGACAGAATTGCACAGCTTATTCTGGAGCAAGCTACCCTACCAGTCATCAAAGAAGTCACCAAGCTGTCTTCAACCAAGCAAGATCAGAAAGGCTTTGGCAGTACTGACAAAGTTGCAAGCATAGCTGAGAACTGAGCCAATTCAATGCTCATTTTCAAAGGTCTAGTCAAGAGACAAGAGCTAGATGTTCTCATAGACAGTGGAGCTATTGGAAACTTCATCAACAAGAACCTCATTGACAAGCTCAAGATTCTTACTAAATTAGCTAGTAAGAATGGTTGAGTTGTCACTACAGATGGCACCACATTACCAATTGACTCAATTGCTGCTAAACTCCCTCTCAAGATCCAGAAGTACTGAGAACATTTAGATTTCGAGGTAGCACTACTAGGAGACCATGACCTGATCCTAGGCAAACCCTGGCTTATATGACACAACCCTCAGATTGATTGGACCAAGAATGAAGTCATCCTGATTCAGGATGGAACCAATATTACCATCAAGCCAGACAAGACTCAGACAAGAACCCCAATTGCTACCCTTTTGGCAATTCAGTTCAAGAAGACCCTCAAGAAAGCTACCTGTGCCTTTGTGGTACTGATCTGACTGAAGAAAGAAGACAAGAAGCTATCAATTAATGAAAGCATCAAATTACTGCTGAACAAATACAAGGATGTCTTCCTGGACAAACTACCTGGTCTACCACCTTCAAGAGACCATGACCACGAAATCAAGTTGGTACCTGATGCAGCTATACCTAAGAAGAAAATGTACTATATGTCTCTACTTGAAATTGAAGCAGTTAAGAAGGAACTCAATGAACTTATTGAGCAAGGAGCCATTCAGCCAAGCAAGTCACCCTTTGGCTCCCCAGTCCTATTTGTCAAGAAAAAGGATGATACTCTGTGAATGTGCATAGACTACTGAGCACTCAACAAGATCACAGTCAAGAACCATTACCCACTACTGCTCATAGATCAAATCTTTGATGCTCTCAAAAATGCAAAGTACTTTACCAAGATTGATCTCACCTCTGGGTATCACCAAATTCGAATCAAGCCAGAGGACATACCCAAGACTGCCTTCATGACACCCTTCAGACTCTATAAATTCCTAGTCATAGTCTTTGGTCTCACCAATGTGCCAGCAATCTTTCAAGATCTCATATAAACTGTCTTCAAGGATCAGCTCTATATCTTTATACTTGTATATATTGATGACATCCTGATCTTCAGTAGCACTGAAAAAGAACACCTCAAGCACATTGAATAAGTCCTCAAGATCCTCCATGAGAACAAGCTCTATGCAAAGCTCAAGAAATGTAAATTTTTCAAGGATCAAGTCGAATACCTTAGACACATTGTATCAGCCATAGGAATTCAAGTAGACCCAAGGAAAATACCAGCCATTGAACAGTGGTCTATACTAGCAAACCTCACTGAACTCAGGTCCTTCCTTGATCTGGCTGGATACTACTGTCAATTTGTTAAGAACTTCTCTGGTATTATAGAATCTTTGACAAACCTCCTATAAAAGGAACCCAACTCTGACCTCTATGTCTCCTATATCTGGGATACTTTCTGTTAACAAGCTTTCCAAGAACTCAAGAACTGCCTGACCCATGCACCTGTCCTTAGAAATATGGACCCAAACTTGAAGTTCATAGTTACTACAGATGTATCTAACTTTGCTATTGGTGCAGTCATTTCTCAAGATGATGGTCAAGGACACTGACCTATTGTCTTTGAGTCAAGAAAATTGTCCCCAGCAGAACAAAAGCTGGCTACTCATGAAAAGGAACTTCTGGCAATCATGCATGCTCTCAAGACTTGGCAATACTACCTAGAAGGAGTTGAGTTTGATGTGATCACTGATCACAGGTCTCTTCAGTACATCAACACTCAACCAACCCTTTCTTGCCAACAAGCCAAGTGGAGCCAACTACTTCAGACCTTTACCCCAAACATCATCTATAAGCCTGGTAAAACTCTAGTTATACCAGTTGCACTTTCAAGAAGACCTGACCTTGCTGCAATTTTACAAGTCACCATGGCACCTAAATTCCTCAATCAGCTCAAGAAGGCATATGAATAAGACTCTCTGGTTCTACAAAGGAACACCAAGGAATTCAAGAAAAAGTACACCATCAAGGACAACCTTGTATACTATTAAGATAAAGTGTATATTCCTGCTGACTCTGAACTATGGTATAAGATTCTTCATGAACATCATGACTCCCCACTAGCTGGTCACCTTGGAACTGAGAAGACCATCAAGAATATCCAATGAGACTACTACTGGCCAAATATACTTAAGGAAATCAAGGAGTATGTCCAAAGCTGCAATCTTTGCCAAAGAAATAAGTCAAGCAACCAAGCACATGTCAGTCTTTACAACTCTTGCCAATTCTAACCAAGAAGTTTAAACAAGTCACAATGGACTCCATTGTGCAACTCCCATGAACTAAAACAGGCTATGATGCTATTGTTGTATTTGTGGACTGTCTCATCAAGATTACAATTGCCAAGCCAACTACAATCAATGCCACTACCCCAGAAATTGCAAGAATCTTCTTCAAGACTGTCTTCTGCCATTATGGACTTCCCTGAGTAATTATCAGTAACCGTGACCCCAAGTTCACAAGCCACTTCTGGCAAGCACTCTTCAAGACCCTTGGAACCCAAATTGCTATGTCCACTGCCTTCCATCCTCAAACTGATGGACAGACTGAGCAAATGAACAGAACACTTGAACAAATACTCAGAAACTATATGTCTTATGAGCAAGACAATTGAGACCACTATCTGACCTATGCCAAGTTTGCCTACAATAATGCCACCCAATCATCAACTGGTCTTTCCCCATTTCAGCTACTTCACAGTCAAAACCCCAAGACCCCTGCAAGTCTAGTCTCATTCCAGCAATCCAGTCACACATAAGTCCCCACAGCCCAGAACCTTATCGACAAAATGGATTTTCTTCTCAAGATCACCACTATAAACCTACAAAAGACTCAGTAACATTAAGCTAAATATGCAGATAAGAAGCAGCAAGATGTCATATACAACATTAGTAATATGGTTCTACTCAAAGCCGACAACATCAAGGCTCAATCTCAAGTCAACCACTAGTGAGCCAAATTCCAGCCCAAGTATCTTAGACCCTTTGAAATCATCAAGCAAGTCTCTACCTGGTCTTACTGCCTCAACTTGCCAACAACTATATATATATATTCAGTATTCCATGTGTCACAACTCAAGGCCTGGAACCAGTTACCTCCATACCCTGGCCAAATTCTGACACCATCAGCACCAGTGATAGTTGAAGACCACATTGAGTATGAAGTCAAGAAAATCTTAGACAAATGAGTCTGGTACTATTGCACAGAATACCTAGTCAAGTGGATGGATTATTCTGAATATGATACCACCTGGGAACCTGCTGCCAATCTCAAGAACTCTCAAGACCTCATCTAAGAGTTTGAGTAAAAAGGAACTCATTGACTGCCCATGAGATTCTCCCCTTAGATAGTAGATGATATACTGTGCTGATCAGACACATTAAGCATCAGAGCACTCTAAAGAATACAGTATCAGAAATAAGAGATATATGAAACCCCTATAAATCTTGTAACCAACAAGGTTTGAACCAGTTCTCATCTAATCAAGATGATACTTTGGCCCTTGCCTTATATAAGGATGGCCAGTCTTTGCCAATGAGCCAACATATTTTATTTGAAGTTTCTTTTAGTCTTATTATTTATTATATATAACTTTGAGAATTCAATGAGGATGTTGATTCTTAAGAAGGAGGAGATGTAACATTTTAGCATAGTTTATTTCTTTTCTTTATCTTTCCTCAATATTCTACAACCTTCCAGTACTTTCTGAATACTTAGAAATCCTTTCTTAGCACCAAGCACTCACTAGTACTTATTTAGCTAGTCACTGAATGTCCTGGAAACTTGTAGAACTTTATTTGTCATCATTTGTCATCTTAGCCAAGAACTTTTCTCTTGGCATTTTCCTTTGATTTCTCAGATCCTTCCAGATCCTTCTTTCAGATCTTGTATAAATATCCCCTTTGTTCTCATGAATAAAGTCTCAGAATATTTTCTCCCAGAAATCCTTCAAGAATACTTGAATTCTTAAGTATCTCTATGAGCTACTTAGAACCACCAGAACTAGTCACTTCCTCATTTAGAAACTAGGACTGTTACTGCTGGAATGGATATCACTATAGTGGAGGAAACTATACTCAAACCTCAGACAACCACCCTACTTGCAACTGGTCTGGAGATTACTATTCCAAAAGACCATATTGAAATCCTCAAGACAAGAAGCAGCCTGGCTAAGAGTGAAATCACAATTGAAGGAGAAGTCATCGATTTTAATTACTTTGGAGAAATACTACTTATTGCTAGGAACTACAATCCTATGATTCTATTTCCAATCAAGAAGAAGAACTGACTGGTACAGATGTTGATCTTCCCAGTTCTTCAGCCAAGAATCATGGAAGTCAAGAAGTTGGAGGAAACAGAAGAGGAAGAAAAGGATTTAGATCTATAGAAAGACCACACTACCATTATAATATAGATATTGGTGATACTGAACCAATTTACCAGAAGGCAAGACCTGTCCCACCAGTCTACTGAGAATTGCTCAGAGAAGAAATCAAGTAGATAGAAGAAGCCAGTATTATCAAGGAGGCCAGCAGTCCCTGGTCTTCACCAGTTATACTAGCTCTGAAGAAAGGAAGCAAGTCTGGAGAATTCACACTAAGACTCTATGTTGATTACAGAAAGCTCAATATAGTTACCAAGAAGGATCACCAACCACTGCCCCTCATCAATGACATCCTTATAACTCTGGGAGACAAAGCACAGTACTACAGCACCTTGGATCTATATTCAGAATTCCACCAAATTGGACTCACAGAAACAGAAAGTAAGAAATCTGCCTTCATTACTCCAGATAGAATCTATATCTATCTGCAAATGCCATTTAGAATGTGCAATGCCCCTGCAAGCTTCCAGCAAATAATGAACAAAATCTTTCACTTTGACATGAGAAGATGGATAATGGTTTATATAGATGATGTTATCATCTATAGCAGGACAGCCAAAGAATATCTGCAGCACATCTAACAGATGATGGAGAAGCTGAGACAGCATGGTCTTTATATTAAGCCCAAGAAGTACAAGTTCATGAAAATCAAGATTGTCTATCTTAGCCATATCATTAATCAAGATGGAATACATATAGACCATCTTAAGATATAAGCAGTAGTAGCATACTCAAGATCCACCACAGTTACCAAAGCCTAAGCCTTCATGAGACTTACCTCATACTACTGTCAATTTATCAGAGGATTCTCTAACATTGTAGGTCTAATCTATGAACTCAATAAGAAGAATACCAAGTTCCAATAGACCTGTAGGTAATAAAAAGCATTCAAAGAACTTAAGGTCAGACTGACCCAGGCACCTATTCTCAGAAGACCTGATCAGACTCAAGAATTCATCCTGCAGACAGATGTAAGTATCTAAGAACTAAGAGCAGTCCTAGTTCAAAAGAAAGATAAAGTGGAGTATATCATCACATACCTAAGTCGAGGAATCTGAGGAGCTAAAAAATAATATGAATCCTATAAGTTAGAATACCTTACATCATCTGGGCTGTAGAAAAGTTCCACTATTACCTTACCAGAAGATACTTCACCATTCAGACAGACTACTCAGCCCTCACTTAGCTACTGACCACTGGGCAACCTAAAGGAATCTATACCAGATAGATTATGAAGTTGCAAGCATATGACATAATCATTATATACTGCCTAGAAAGAACTAATGCCAATATAGATGTCCTCTCATGAATACTCCAAAGAACTCTCAACCAGCAAATCAATTATGAATAAAGAGCTCTACTATAGAATGATCACCTATCTGGGACAGCAAAAGATGTCCCAATATCTGAAATAATAGACACAAATGATTATCAATAGAACATAGAAACAATTTGAAACCAATAGAGAAATATTGAAGAAAGAAAAGCTACTAGTTATACCAGAATACAAGAAGGAGCAAGTAATGAAATCAGTACATAAACTTGGCCATCTGGAAGGAACAAATATATACAATAAAGCAAGAAGAACAATATGGTGGCCAGGAATAAAAGAAGATATCAGACAATTTGTCAAGACTTGTGACAAATACCAGAAGCAGAAACAAGATCAATAAAACCAAGTCCCAGGATCAGCATATAAAGAACCAGTACCATTTTCCAACATTGCAATAGATGTGATTGGTCCTCTACCTTTGACTTTGACTAGCAACCAATATATAATCATCATTGTAGACCTTTTCATGAAATGGATAGAGATAGAACTCCTCAAGAAAGCCAATGCACAGTCAATTGCTAATTTCTTTTACAAAGAAATCATCTGCTAGTTCAAGACCCCAACACAAGTAACTACAGATAGAGGAACAGAATTTGTGAATCAGTTCTTTGAGGTTCTCTATAAGATGTACAAGATTCAGCACATTCAGACCATAGCAAGAAAATGGACAGATTGTCAAAATCTGTAATAACTATAAAAACTGAGATCACTATCTGCCAATAAAATTATCTGCTCTCTGGGATATTTGATTACAAAGCACCCATTTCACCCCTCAGGAAATACTGTTCAGAGAAGAAGGTTCTTAAGAAACTCTATTATCTAATAGAGATACTATATGGAAACATGTGGATGGAGAGATATAGAGACTACACCAAATAAGGAAGAAGGCTGAAGATTATATAACCAAGGCACAGACACTATAATGGAATAATGTAGAAAAGGTTCACAAGCCCCTAGAGATTATCAAGATAGGAGACAAAGTCCTAGTATATTGGAATATGATAGAAGCTTCTTGGTCATAAAAACTAGAGCTCAAGTGGGAAAGACCTTACCTTGTGCAAAATATAAAAGGGACCACCTTTTGGCTATGAAAACTCTCAGGCATAATCATCCCCACTACAATCTACTGAAACTGACTCAAGAAGTATCATAACTAACCAATAGAGTACTACTATAGCCCTCAAGATCATCAGTGCTATACAGTAAGCCATAGAAAGACAATGGTGCACTACTGAGCTACCAGTCATGGAAGAATCCTTTAATAGTATATAGAGCATAGTTCAGATATACCTGTCATAAATCTCATACTTCAAGACCTACCAGAACTGAACAGAGTTTCAAGTTGGGATAGCTACTGAACTCACAGCCAGATATGGAAAAAGAAGACTGGATTAGAGAGTGTTAGCTCTCTTATACTCAGATTACAACTGCTAAATGAGTCAACAAGATATTTAAGAATGATGAGCCAGCTCTAGCCCATCTTCACAGAGTAGTTCCAAGAGACTTTAGATATATCAAGAGATAACACTAGGAGTATGTAATGATACAGATTGAACAGTATAAGAAGATACAAATTGTAGAAGCTTGGGAGTTTGAATAGGATATTTCAGGAATGAATTACCTATTCAGGAGGAAGTTGTAACAGTTGATCCAAATTAGAAATATGAATTAAAGAAATTAGACATTTAATTATGATACCTGAATCCAATTTCCAATATAATATAGCCTTATAAATAGCAGTCATTATTATTTCACAACTGTTAAAGTTTTTATAAATGTTGAACTCTTCACAGATATTGAAGATTTTACAGATGTTGAAAGATTCAATACTTATGAAAAGTGACTCATAATATAGTCATAACTTAGCCACCTTATAGCTAGCAAACTTGTATAAATAATCTAGTATCTTAGAGTGAATAAACCTCAGATTGAAATAGTTCAAAGCAAAGAGAAAGTAAAGAAACTAGTAAGCCTGTGGGCAGATATCCTTTGAACTCACCCACCCCTATATCTGAGAACTCTGTAGAGTTAAAGAAGATCAAGTTTTCAAGATATAAAAATCTGACATACTTCTAAGATCAAGTGTCTGCTACATTATAATATATAATACTGATTAAGTTAGAGACTTAGATGATTATCAATCTATGATCAGATATCTTTTTATATTGATAAAAAAGTTATTTTATAGTAAATATATAAGTAGAGTATCAGATATTATTAATAATATATATAGCTCTATGAATTATTAAAAGAACTTAGCTTCATAAGAAGTATAACTCTAAACTGATTAGATAAAACAATAAATTAATAATAGTACTTACTAAAAATTCTATCTATTATAGCAAAATGAAATATATTGATATATAGTATAATATTATATAAAAAAACATAGAGTATAGAAGTATATCCTTGAAATATATTCTTATAGAATATATAATCATCAATTTACTTATAAAAGATCTTTTTAAACTGAAGTTTAAATAATATATTTAAGAGATAGATCTTACAAATAATATATATATATACTATATTAGCATTTGATAAAGTCTAGTAATATTATACTAATAAATAGTTAATTATAAGACTTTTAAAACTATTAAAAGTCTCTTATATATATATGTTAGTTATATTTCTCACTACTAAGTAGATTATATACTATATTTTTATAGGTATTTCAAAATACTGAGTAGATTATATATATACTATATTTCTAAAAGTATTTCAGAATACTTTTTGATCTGTGAAAATTTCTTATATATAGAATTTCTAGTTTTAGTTTTTTATATTTATTTTTTCTTTTACTTTGTATTTTACTTATTATAGTTTTATATTCTTTTATATTATATATTATTGAGTAAGACTATTGAGATAGTAACTCAATATATCAATATGTGATTTTATACTATTTTATCAGTTTTATATTATCTATTAAGTAATGTATAAAATATATAACCTATATAAGTTTAATAAAAGTACTTTTTTTATTTTATAGAGTAAACTAGTTAAAAAAACTATTCTTATTATCAAATTTTTAAAAGATATTATAAAATAAATTTATAAAATAATAAATTAATATAATATATATCAATTATAGTAATATACTAACTAAATATTATTATTTTTATTTTAAACATATAACTGTAAATTTTAATAATTATAATTTTATAAAATTTAATAAAAAAAAATTATTTTTATAGATTTATAATAAATCAATCAAAGAATAATATAATGAAGCCCTTTTGAAATAGTATTTATTCTTATAATATTCTATACTTTTAAAGTTAAAGTATTTTTTGTAAAATCTTTAAGTTAGTACTATAATACAATTATGTGGCTAGTTAAGCGGTCATAATCACATGACAGATTGACCATTAGACCCTTGTAATTGTGGCTTATACTTACGTTGACGTCATCATAGGTATGTCATCATTTTCGATTTCAGTAAGCAACCCAGTTCTCCAGTAATTTCACAACAGAAATCTTGAATGTACAAATATCTCATTACGTTTACTTTTACCCCCTGTCCAAAGCCGCATTTAAAATAATTCCTTTCTGGAACTCGGACAGGAGTAGATTGCAAATATATTCCGCCTCCACTACATTTGCTAACTCACATAGCGTCTTTGTTATCTTACGTGAACAAACTAACTTGTGTAATCGTACATTTGAGCCGACATGTTATGACATGTCAGGAGGGACAGTCGTGTTAGATGTCCAGCTGTAAGCGCTGTAAGAGCTGTAGCGTTGCGGGTTGTTCTCATATTTTGTCGGAATAGGTGGGATTTCGGGAAATAGGGCGGCATTTGTGGCTGCGGCGGCATCAGCAGCGGCAGCGGCTCTTCTGGTTTCGCGTCGTTTGTAGACAATAAAGCAAATCGCTGCAATGAGCAAAAGGGCCACGCCGCCCGACACGATACCTATAATGGTGTCCTTAGGGGTGTACGTAGAGGTGTACGTAGAAGTGTACGCAGGGGTGTACGTAGGGGTGTACGTAGGGATGTACGCAGGGACCGGTAGTTTTGGCGCGGTGGAGTTTGGGTTTTGGATAATATTTATAATATTTCCAGTTTTCGTGTACTCGAGGTGGGAGGGATTGTATGTTTGGAGCCATGTCCAAGTGGCGGTGTCCAAGGCATAGATGTTGTTATCGAGGGTATTATTGTTTAATTGACCTATTTAAAAAATATTGTATGGAAAACGCCAATTTGTAATTATCCACTAAAATAAATAAATAAAATCCACCAAATAAATTATCAAAATATTACCGAAGAGGATAAATGCCACAGTCCCGACCATGACGGCCGAATGGGCGAAGCGCTGTGATGGTGTTGGTCCCGTTGTCGTTGGCACGTACCATGACATGTTGCTGACCTTCATGTCAAGCATTGCAATGTCTATATTAAAAAAATAAAATAAAGTAGAATATTAAAACAGGTGAGATCCTCATGCTCATTCTTGCATCGTAAATTTTACACGCCGCCCACCACTACGCAAACGAACCTTTAAACTTACCCCCTACACCAGATACACCAACGACAGATCCAAGATCCCCGCCTTGGATAATAATTTTGTCGTCGTGCGCTATTATATGAACAAGAACGATTTCACCAGGACGCTATAGAAAATGGTTGGGGCGACCCATCGAATAAAAAATGATATAAATAAAATAAAAACCCTACTCGTGACGGCAACGTGGCTTAGGCGCGCGACAGGAGCGCCATTGCTGAGTAGGGCGTTCTGTTATATAGTGAAGTAATATTATGTTAAAAAGTTTGCGAATGGTCGGGAATTAATAATAATAATAATAATAATAAACACATCACGCCACCGATGAAGTGAAGAAATAAAGGAATCCATCATCTTACTTACTATCGTAGACCACCTCCCTGAGTTGGTATCGAACACAAGCACCTCGGAAAATGGATAAATATAAGTTGTTAAATTCATTCCCCCCAATATGACCATTCTCCCGTCAGAAAGCAGGCTAGCCGTATGGGCCTGCCGTCCCCCGGTCGGCGCGTAACTGCCGACGAGGCTCCACGACAGACTGGGATACGTCAGGAGTCTATACGTGGTAGCGAAGACCATGGTATTGTTGACCGGAGCTTCCTCGCCACCGAAAATCCAGAGAGAGCTGTCGGAGTAGCGGGTGACGCTGCTGTGGGAGTCAACGGGTTGTGGCGGTGCGCCTGAGGGGATTGGGGGTGTAGCCCAGGTGTTGTTGGTGGTGTTGAAGGTCCAGAGATTGTTGGTATCATTGTTGAATGTCGGTGTGATGTACTGTCCGCCGAAAAGGTAGATGACAGTATTATTGTAGCCACCGCAGGCGGCAGCTTGGCCTTAGGGTGACAAGCGAAGAGACATGTTGGAGTGATATGTCTGACTCTATTGATAATCATAATGATGTTTTAGAGACATTGGCATGGAAGGCGTAAATACCTGCAAGAGCCGGACCCGGAAGCGTACCGCTGAGTGGATCCCAGGGTGGGCTGCTCAAGTTGAAGCTCTTGTCGATTGGGAGGATGAGCATGTCGTTGGTAGGAGGTCCGGGATCAGCGCCCAGGACGCTCGTGTATCCACCCTGGATGTATATCCTACGAGAAGGCGAGTTATTTTAAAAACGGTACGTGAGCGGAAGAGAGCGCGGGAGGGGAGGGGGTTTAGGGAAGGGAGAGGGGGACGATCTAAGACGTGGAATGGCTTGCTCACTTGCTTCCGACGAGAACTGCCACTGTTCCGGATCGACCGACAGCGACATAGCTGTTAGACAAGTTGATGCGGATGGCAAAGAGGAGAGAGACTGCAAAGAACCATTTGGGATTGAACATTGTAAATGTCGACGGCCTTTGCTGGAAAAAAGGAATTTGTCGGCCGGTTTTATTGTGTCTGGGGCCGGTTCTATTGTGGGTGAATCTGGCCAATTGATTTCGTGTGCAAGAACGCGATATGGAAAATCGGATCAGGTACAGTTAGTTTTCTGACTGCGTCATGTGAGTGGCAATCCTCTTGTCATGTAAGAGTAATACTCAATATGGAATTTGATCGCCCTTGATTGCTGGTTTGAGATTGAGTTCTCCCTGTGAAAAGAGTTCTCAGATCTTTTCCATGATTGAAATTCTCCGATAGAAGCTTGTTGACCTAAGAACAACACCAGGATAGTCCGCCGTTTGCATGATGTAATCCTGCTGTTGAATTTGCTGTGTAGGAGGTTATTTACTTATAATAATAATAATATCCTCCAAAGGTTGGAAACCTCGAAAGAAGTTGTAATTAATCATAGGGATAGAGCCAATACCGTGAATAAAAATTTTCAATCTATCAATGTTGCTAGTCAAAATTTATCACGCCGCCGCTTGCCATTTGCTTCTCATTAAAAGGGACGTTGCCACTCGGTACTTCGTCGAGGGACAGCAGCTCAGGTATATACATGACGGCGCAGCGTCATTCAGAAAGTGGTTTCCCGAAATAGCAGTCGCAAGATCTCGGAAGACGCTTTTGGCTAGTAACATACTTGGTCATCAGACCTATGTTTTTTGGTAAGCGAACTGGGGCTTGCAGGTGTGGGAATCTTCTCTTTGAGAGGGTAAAATTCCGGTAAATGATTCTCTTTATGCCACGAAATTACAACACACTACTGCTTGGGAGCTTCTAGGTTAAAAGGCTGTAGATCAGACGGGGGCTTTTCCAGAGGAGATACTAGAGGCGTATAAGCATAAGTTTATGGTAGATTTTTATTTTTGAGTGGAAGGGGCCGCAGCTCTAATATTGAACGTAGTGGCCTGTGCGACGTGAAAACCAACAATGCCATTTGAAGAGTCGGTCGGGAGAACCCAAATCAGAAAACCCCCGTCTTGATTCTAATCGGACAACGAAGATTTTTAGCGAAAGTAAGGCGGAAACTGGTGAATTTATCAATCCGGGCGTAATAAACGGCAATGGCACCAAAAAACCCTTAAAATCCTCTACAGATGACACAAACACATTTCCTAAATAGCGTCGTCAATACCCCAAAGCATGTTATTAGCGCTTCTTCAATCGATTTTGTAAATATACCAGAAGACCGAGAACAAGACACTTGAACAAGATGGTAAATAACCATCACATTTCTCAGTGATAAATCAGTCAATTTTCAAAGCAAAAGTAAAAAGATTTGAGTCCGAGATTCAAGAATCCAGACTACAATTCCAGGCAACATATTTCGAGAAACCGAGGGCCACACTGAAACGTTACATCGATTCGGCACATTGACAATCTTCAGACTACGGATGATTAACAGTGCTTAGACGCCTTAACCAACTGTTGAAACTTGGTGCTTCCTCAACGCAGACCCGATCTGACAAGACAAGTAACGATATTTGCAAGGTGGGGTTTAGCCACAATAACGGTAGTGCTAGAGACCTATCGTTACAGCCCCGATGTGTTCGAGATGCTCGATCGCGTCTGTTATGGATTATTGGAGTAAGGACGTGTTGTTGATTTTATAATGCGAGTTACGCGCTTTGACGCGTCGCAATTGATGACATAGTTATTGATGACGTAACAACAGCGTAAGCCACAAATTACTATAATAATCATTTACGTATTCGAATAACTGATAAGCAGGAGATGTAGAATAAAAAAATAAAAAAATAAAAATATGCAAACTAGAAACTATATACTAGAACTATAATAAGAGGCTTTTAGCATAAAAAGTATCTGCTATTCTGCTTATAGATGAGAGATATAGTAAGGAATATAGTAGAAATATAAGATATAATTATTTAAAATATAAAATATTGAGATATATATATATATGGTAAGAGAGGCTTTTGAACACTTGAAAAATATTCTGTAAAAGCTAAGTCTTTGCAGCAAATATAAAGCTAGTATATATGAATATTAAGTAAATCTAAAGATTATTATAAGACTTAATTTTTAGATATATTTAAACTTTATCTTTAAAAGAACTTTAGTTATATAAATCTATCATTATATACTTCAGTGATATTATTGTTATTATTTCTTTTTAAATTTTTATAATTTATTCAGATTAATTAATATAATTTTATTAGTTAAATATAATAAATATAAGAATTAGATATAATATTTAAATCTATTATTAAAATATATTAGATTATTTTTTAGTTTTAAGTTTTATTTTTCACTTAATTTATAAAATATTTCATATAGTTTATATATTAATTTATATTATTATTATATATTTTTATTATAGAATTAGTAAATATAAATAAAGTAATTTATTAAAAGTATATAAGTTATATATTATATATATATATATATAAAGTTATAAATAACTAGAATAACTAAAAGAATTAAAACTATAAAAATTATGTATAACTCAGTAAATATATTATATAATATATAAAATAAAATATAAAAACTTATATTCATTTTGAAATAATCTATTCATAGTACTCTGAATAGATTAAATTTATTCAGATGAGATTTGAATTAGATTTATTATATAATAAATTCAAATTAACTTAGATTTATCTTATAATCTAATTTAGATCAATTTAGATCAATTTAAATCTTTGAGATTTAAATATTTAATAATATTATCTCTTTTATATATTTGAATACATTTAAATATATTCAATATACTACCTTTTTGTTTTTTTTTTTTTTTTTTTTTTTAACAGACTCATAGTACTGTAGATTTTTATTGGAAGGGAACCTAGACTATATAGGCCAAAACTCTCTCCCACTATCCACCAAACAATATTCCCCCATTAACCTAGGCTACAAAATTGTCCAGCAGTCCCACTGCTCTAGTAATACCTGTCAAACACTAGCTACGTTGACCCCTACAACATAGACCAGACTTGTCTGCTCACCAGGACTAGATCATCATTTATACATGAGAGCACACCTATACATCAGATTTAGCAGCACCAGGACTGAATAAAGAATAGCCCTCCGAATCCCAAAAGAAAGCCTAAGGCAAAGAAAAAACCCCTCAACTAACCAATAGAGAGCAAAGTGGATTCAAAGTAGGTGAGTAAAGAACTTACATGCAGAACCTTCCACAAAGGACTTACACATAGGCTAGGGCCAGAAAAGACCCCACTCCTACTTCCTAAGCCTGTGGGCCTCAATCACATTACCATGTCAGCTCCCAGTTCCAGTTGGATACTGCCAAATAAGAAAGGCCCTACTTCCCAAGCCTGCGAGCCTCAATCACATTGCTATGTCAGCTCTCGGTTCCAGTTGGGTACAGCCAGGATGCCAGTCCCTGCACCACCCCACCCCCCACCAGCCAATTGAAAGGCCCCACCGAAATATTTTCTGCCCCAGCCCTGATGACTGCCCTCAGTCTGGTACTCTACTGGTTCACTATTATTGCCCATCCTCCTATCTGTGATAGCCATCTCCCCTCTCATCCTGACAATACCCAAAAAACAGTCACCTATGTCAGAACTGTGCTTGCTGGAAAGCTTGCCAAAGCCAGAGAGCCCCACCATAGGTACTGAGGACCTGCAGGTAACCTATACTGAGCACTTGATGCCCAAGGTTGGCTGACTCTCTATATAGCCCGAGACACACCAAGACAGTACCTTGTTGATGATGGCAAAAGGAAGAAAGTGCTGCACCAAAATGAATATACTCCAGATGCAGCCGAAGACACCAGAAACCACAAAAAAGTGGAGAAGACACTGATCTGACACTGA
This sequence comes from Jimgerdemannia flammicorona, assembly GCA_003990745.1. Lineage (NCBI taxonomy): Eukaryota > Fungi > Mucoromycota > Endogonomycetes > Endogonales > Endogonaceae > Jimgerdemannia > Jimgerdemannia flammicorona. The sequence continues at coordinate 1,845 of RBNI01000519.1, read as the reverse complement.
TAAAGGGGCAACTCATCACCATTGCCCTCCTCCCACCATACCCATACAGGCACAGCAAACCAACCTGAGGTAGAGGGGGTAATAATAGGAGAAAGGAGACTCAGAAGGTTGCCTACCAAACCTTGTGACTGGTAAGATAGCAGAGAAAGGAGCTGTCAATATACTACCTTTATATCTACTATCTTTATTATAACATCATATCTCCTTCTCTTCTCCAGAGAGCTGTTACTTAATATACTACTCATTCTAGTACTTTCTATTATATATTCCAGCCATTTGACATTATCTTAACTCATCATTCATTCTAATATACCTTCACTCATTACTTGATCTAATATATCTTAACTCATTACTTGTTCTAATATATCTTGACTTATTACTCATTCCAATATATCTCACTATTTATTCTAGTTAGTAGGGAAGAAAAAAAAAAAAAAACTAAAGATTTAGAGCTTTTAGAATTCTTCTTATTATATAGTCTGAAACCTTATTCTGCCTTCCTGTCTTCTGAAGCTTCTTTTTTTTTAAGAGGGCCTAATGCTTAATATACCCTTTACTATTTATTCTAGTATCTTCTACTACTTATTTTAGTACCTTCTATTACTCATTCTAGCTATTCAATATTGTCTTAACTTATTAATTACTCCTCTATATCTCAATTCATTACTTATTTTAATATTTTGACTCATTACTCATTTTAATATATCTTGACTTGTCACTTATTCTAATATATCTTAACTTATTACTTATTTTACTACTTATTCCAGTCAGTAGAGAAGAAAAAAAAAAAAAAAAAACAGAAGGTTTAGAGCTTTTAGAATTCTTCTCATTATATAGTCTGAAATTTTGCTCTATCTTCTTATATTTTCAATACTTCTTTTTAGAGAGAAGAGGTCACTGCTCATTCCAGTATTCTCTATCACTCATTTCAGCACTCTTTACTACTCAATCCAGTATCTTTTATTACACCTTCTTCTTTATTTCTTTTAATTCAATATAGCTTTACCTTATCTTATTATATTATTCATTCAATACTCTACTACTCATTTCATCTATCCATCTAATCAATCAGTAGAGTAATTAATTTAGATAAATTAAATAAATTAATTAATTTACTTATATTAATTATTTTATCTTATATATTCTATCTTGTCTACTAATAGATCTATAAATAAATAAACAATAGTACTTAATTCACTTATATATTATATTATATCCTATTCTACTCAATGATCATTAAAAGAGAGAATATTCAAGATAGAAAATTACTTTTAGCTGATAATGTTAAATTATTTCTCATATTGAATAGTATATAAGCTATTTATTGAAAATAGTAACAATATTAATAATAATGATAATAGTAACAATAGTAATAATAGTGATAATGATGATGATGATAATAATAGTGATGATAATACTAATAGTAATGATAGGAGGATTTGAGATCTAGACTGGTGGGAGGTGTAGGCAATGGGTGGCTCATGGTAGTATAGATTATAGCAGTGTGGGTAGGTTTGGCTGGGCATTGGCTCTTTGTTTTTGAGGAAGGACAACAAATAGAGATATAGGAGAAGTTGTTGAGGTAGGAGGCTTTGGTGGAAGATCTACTGACTGGGTGATGGATTGGTTGGGGTCTCCAGGGTGGGCAATGTTGCCATCTGGTAGAGGAGATCTGTAAACAGAGTGGTGGGCAGGTAGTAATAGTGATTGACAAAGTGGTCTTTCATCAAGAAGGGGTGGGAGGAGGGGGGCCCCTTAGAGGGATTAGATAGTGGTTGGGCACTGTGTATTATATAGAGGATAGACAGGAGCATTAATAAAGGATAGAGTCCAAGTGACTATAAA
>RBNI01000518.1:0-29880 GCA_003990745.1 Jimgerdemannia flammicorona | reverse complement strand
CCTACCCCTTCCCGATGAAAGACCACCTTGTCTAATACTATCGCCACCCTCCCACCACTCTGCTCACAGATCCTCACCACCAAACTGCAATGTCGGCCCCCCTGAGGACCCCAACCCACCCACCACCCAGTCAGCAGATCTCCCAATAGCCCTTCCCATCTTAACACCTTCTCCCATAGCCCCAGCTGCTGTCCCTCCTCAAATACAAAACGCCAATGACCCACCAGTCCTACCCATATCACCAATACCCACCCTACAGTGAGCCAACTATCACCCACCCCACCCATGAGCCGAGATCTCAAATCCTCCCATCGACCTCCCTCCCCTACCAGCCTATGCCCCATGCCCAGTCGATCTCCTATCTTAGCCCAAAAGTCCCCCAAAACCTCACACTCTCCTAGCCAATGTTCTGGCATCTGTACATGACCCCCAGCTCTCCCAACATTATAACACTCCTCATAGTCAAATTGTCCACCATCCACCAAATGCCCCATACAGAAATTCAGCATGATATTCCTCCGCAACATTCTCCACCATACCACCCAGAACTTGAGGGGAAGCCACCTCCATACCTCTGCACTCCAAGACCAGATACCGGCCCAGTCCCACTCCTCGCCGATTCCTGCTACCTGCTATCCACTTGGCCAAAGATCCTGGCCAAGCCCCTGCTGGTACTCTACTCTCTCCCCAATATCGAACTTAGCAAGTGGAGCACCTCCCAGGAGCAATCTATCCCAATGCCACATATTAGGCCCCCACACTGTCTCCCCCTCATTGCCCTGTCAGCGCAGGCCAATTCAGTATACTTCATCAGCCATGCCCCACCAAAAGCCCTTAAACTGCAGCCGCCGAATTCCATTCAGCCCCACCAAAGAGAGCAGATCTCCTGAGGACCCCTGAGGAGATGTTCACATCTCCCATACCTTCTGCATCAGAGGCACCCAACTTCTGCCCTGCAGTTCCACAGCTCTTTTCAACCACCAGGCTCGCAAGCAGTGCAGCCTCTTAGGAAAGTCCACCAGTCCAAGACCACCCCTGACTACCGGCCTCGCAAGAGTATCCCAACTGACCTGGGACCTCCTCCCCACCCAAATCCAATCCCTAGTCATCTTCATCAGCTTCTTCACTACCTATGCTGGGAAGTCGAGGTGATATGCCACATACCACAGCTTGAGGAACCAATAAACATTCAGAATTGACACCCGGCCTGCTAGAGAGATATGGCAACCTCCCCATCCATGAAGGGCCTCCCCCCAAATGTTCACTCTGCTCTCCCACCACCCTCGTGGTAAGACAGAACCATATACAGAGAGAAAGATGCCCAAATACCGCACCACCTCCCCAGTAGAGACAATTGTTCCAATGACATCCCCACCCACTAGTTCATTCCCTAGCACCATTGTCTCATACTTATGCCAGTTGAGCTTCACCCCCGAGTGGGCCTCATACCATACCACAGTCTCCTGAAGTGCTGCTACATCTGCCACAGTCCCAAGTCCAACCACCATATCATCAGCAAAGGCCCCCACCTTCCACACTATACCATATATAGAGAGCCCTGCCACCTTCTGGCAAATCCTATCCATCAATGGCTCCAGTGAAAGGGCATAAAGAATAGAGGACAGAGGGTCCCCCTGAGGAACCCCTCTTCCCAAGGAAAACGCCCTCCCACAGTGACCATTACACATCAGAGCTGCCCGACTACTCTCCAGCAGACTCAACATAGAGGCTCTAAACCTTGGGGGACACCAATTTGGTCCAATACCTTGCCCAGCCACACCCGCCGTACACGGTCGTAGGCCTTCTCCTGGTCCAAAAAGACCAACCTTCCATCCAGGCCACAGGTCTGGGCCCCTTCAATCACACCATGAACCCATGCAGTCCCATCTCTTATAAGTCTGCCTCCAACAAAGCCCCGCTGCTCCTCCCCCAGCACCTGTTGGGCAACTCTCTGCAGCCTTGCAACAATCACCTTAGTCACCATCTTCCTGTCCATATCCAGAAGTATGATCGGCCTCCAGTTCTTCCAGTCTTCTCTCCTCCCCTTGTCTTTGTACAATAAGGCCACCAGCCCGAGATCCTGCTCTCCCACCCACTCACCACTCTGAAGGACATGGTCACAGAGAGCAGCCATCTCACCCAAAATGCCAGGGATATTTACCATCTTCTTCCAGAAGTCCCATGGCAATCCATCCTCCCCAGGCGCTATCCCTAGTTTAGTTGCTGCCAGGACACTCTGGATCTCTTCCCCCTACACTGATAAGATCAAGTCACCCAGCCCAGCTACTTGTGGTGGCCCCGACTCTTCCAGTGTATCTGCAATCTCCGCTTCATCAGCACTCCCTTCTCCCTCACTCCACAAGCCCTGCTATCTCTCCTTCAACACCCCTAAGATTTGCTGTGTGCCATGTATCATATCCCCATCAGCATCCAGGACTCCATCCCACAGATGTCGCACTCTCCTGGCTTTGAGAAGTCTTGATAAGTATCCAGTAGGCCGCTCACCCTCCTCAAGCCCCTGCCACTGTAGTCTAGTAGCCATGCCCTGCATATGAGTCTCCTCCTCTTCCCTCAACACCTGTTGTAGTTCCACAATCTCCAATTTCACCCTCTCGATCCTCCAATCCTCCACCCCAACACCAGTAAGCAAATCCACCCAATCCATTTGTAATCTCCTCAGCCTGTTGGAAGCACACCTCATGCACCTCCTTCTCTGCCTCCCAGCCTCTCTACCAGCCTCTCTCCAATAAATGCTCACAGCCTCTTTCAATCGCAACCAGTAGACAGCCACAGGCAAGCCCTCATGTCTCCAGGTAAAAAATTTTGCCTGAATGTCCACTACCCACAATTCCCACAACCCCTTCTCAGCCAGCAGGAAGGAGTTAAGGCACCAATGTCCAGGTCCATCTCCACTCCCCCAAACTGCCCCTGCCCCAAAAGTCCCCAGTGATCAGACCATAGGCACTACTCCACCTCCAATGTCTTCCAAACATCCAACCCCCAGCACTCTGCCGTCAGAATCCAATCAATCCTTGTGCCCAAGCCATTCACCCAATGTGTGTAGACCCTTGCATCCCCCCACCTTGTTCTGCCCATATCCTGCAATGAGCTCAACGTCTCCACCTCTTCCCATACATCCAGACCTCCACTTCTGCCCCTGGCACTCCTCCCTCCATCAGTTCTGTCTAGATGCTGATCCCAAACCATATTAAAGTCCCCACCGAGCACATCGATCCCTTCCTCTAAGAGAATACCCTCCTCCAGCAGCTTCCTAATCCATGCAGTCCTCTTACCCCTAACTGCAGGGCAGTAGCAAGAGCCCACCTTCACTGATTCCCACCCTGGCTGATGCCAATCTCCCCAGACCAAGCGATCACCCCAGCTCCTGATTTCCCCCAATTTGCCTCTACCCTTCCTCACCAAAATCGCTACCTTTCCAAACCAGGCCATGGCCCCACCCCATTCCCTAGTCCACTCTACCCGATTATCCTCATCCTCACATCGAACATCCTGCAGTAAAAAGAGGTCAGCCTCCAATCCCTTAAGCCAAGTAAAAACGTTCTTGTGCTGCCCAGAGCCCCTTAACCCATTCACATTCAAAGAGAAAATATTGGTTGTACTGTTCATAAGGAATAATGATATATTGCAGTCCCATCCTCTACAAGTCCACAGTCCGCTCCTCCCGCACCAAGTCCAAGTCATATTCAGCAGCCCGCTCCCTCTCTCCTGCTTCCTATGCTGCCAGTGCTCCCAGAAGTTCTACCATTGCCCCATCTTCATGCTCCTCAAATTCCTCGCGATACTCCTGACAGGCCTCCTGCCAGAGCCGCAAACCATGACGCTCTGCCCAGCAGTAGGCTGCCCACTCACCGGCAACTACTCTAAGTTCTGCCCTCCTCACCTCATCAACCTCATACCCCTCCTCCTCCAGAAAAATATCCAGAATCTCCACCTTCAGTGCCTCCACCATTCCATTACCACGCAGAATCCTCACCCAATACTCCTCAGGCATTGCTCACAAGTCCACTTCTCCCAAAGCTTCTGCAGTGAGATTGTCCATCACCTTGCGCATCCACAACAGGTTCCCCACCTCCTTCCCTCCTGGGGTCCCTGGCCGCCCTGCTTCCAGCATTGTAGTATCAGCTCCTATACTGGCAGCCTCATCCCACTCCTCCTCAGGAACATCCACCAGCTCATCCTCGCCAACTGCCACCACCTGACCCCCTTGCCCCACATCAGGAACCCCAAAGTGCACCTGCTGGGCCCCCTGCATCCTCGTATCCTCCATCACCCCTCTCTTTCCAACTGGGCCCCTCCTGATAAGTGGGGGGGGGGTGGCATCCAACTCCGGCTCCCACACTTCAAGGGTACCATCAGCGAAAGGGTCCTTGCCCAGCACCCCCCCAGCCCCTGCCTCCTTTGCCTCCACCTCCTCTCCTCCTTTTCCAGCCCAGATACTGGCTTCGGCACCTCCAGACTCCTCAGCTCCAACCGTCATCTTCTTCACCTCTCCTGACATACTAGCCAACAACCCTCTCTGCCTCTTGTGTCTCTGGGCCCGCTCCCACTGCTTCTTATCCATATGGAAATGCTTCCCGCCCACAACCTCCAGATGCGTCGACTCCTCGTACAGTTTCCAAGCCTTCGCCCTCCTCTCCACAGCACCACCCAACTCCTCCAGCACCTCCAACAAGTCCTCCTCCTTCTCTTCACTCCCTTTCACCCTCGACACCTTGCAGACAAAGGCCCCCCACATCAGCACCAATGGCCAGTCACTCGTCTTCCCCGTGGCCTCCTTTCCTGCCAGCCAAATCCTGACATCCATGTCTCCCATCCTGATCACAGTCCCCTCCCACACCTGAAAGCCAATGTCCACTATATCGCCATACTCAATCATCACCTCCTCCACCCTCTTCCTTGTCTCCTCCTTAGTCACCATGGGCACCCCCTTCACCTGAAGCTGTACCACCCTGGGGTCCCATCACAAGCACTACACCATGGGGACCACCACCTCCCCAACCATGACTCCAGTCTTCAGTGCCTCATCCAGTGGACCTGCCTCCTCAAAGCCCACCTCGATCCCCTCCAGGCCCTTCAAGAACTTCACCAAAGCTGCCCCAGCCACCTGCTTCAAAATAAGCCCCAGAACCATCCTCGCCATCACCACCAAGCCCTGGAAGCACAAGGTCACTGCAAACTCCGAGATTGACTTCTTGAGTAATGGGGCCATGGCCAGCCCCATTACACCATCTGCCAGGTCCCCCTTCTGCATCAGGAACCCCTGCCCCACCTGGCCATCAGCTGTCACATCTCTTTTTTTTTCCAGATTCGCCATCACACCACTATCAGCAGTCCCGCCACTACCCCCAGCAGTCCCTCCACTTCCCCCACATCCCACCAGTGAAGGCCCAGCTCCCCTAGCATCCTCAGCCTTCTGCTTCTCCTTCCCTCCAGCCTGATCCCTGCAGGCTCCCATCGGCCAACCCCCAGTCCTCAGCGTATCTGCAAAGCTCCGCCCCTGCTGCCCTCCAGCCCCTCCACCAGTGCCACCACCACTACCTGAGCTGCCCAGTCCACTCGAGCCACCGAAAGACCCCATCCCCAGCCCATGTCTCCTCCCAACATGCTGCCAGTCGAAAGCCCCAGGTCCACCCGACCTGGTATGCACCTTGGCTTGCTTGCTGCTTGACATCTTCTTAGTATCTTTCTCCAATAAACGACTTGAAAGTGTGTTGTGAAAGTGTGTGTAACGTGACTAAAAATAGTACTTCTAAGTAATAAAATACTGTCTTTATGAAAAAAAACCCAAGCTGCTAAACCTGTCAATATGAGAAGATATATCCTAGTTAAGATATCATGATCCATATACTAAGAGAGGAGATAACAGAATGAAAATTAGAAGAGACTGAACCAAGAAACCACAAAAAAAATTCTTAAGATCTATAATCTAGAAGATAATATCCTAGCCCTCATTAGACATACAACTTATCAAAAATAGATAATAGATGTCATCAACTTTATTGAAGCCCTAGATCCCACTAGAGGAAGAGGAATTAACTATCTCTGAGACCCCTCTACTAGAGCCAGATGGCCACATATTGATATTGGAGTATAGAGACTTATAACTATAGAAGCCTCAGCTCAAGGACAGCCTATCTTAGTAAAGATATTATACAGTATATATATCCTACTACACTATGAAGCCAGACCCACAACAAAAGCTCACAAGAAAGATATAGACTATGATATTTCCAGTCTTCAAGATGACACTATTAGCTCTAGAAGCACAGTATTCCTTAATATTAGAATCTCTATATAGCTACTATAAGAAACTTATATTCAACTGATCTCAAGATCAGGACTTACAAAATAAGAAATTACTACTGAAGAAGAAACAATAGACTCAGATATATAGGTGAAATTAAGATTACCTTAAAAACAGCAGTACTGAATAGATTCAAATCTACAAAAGAGAGAAAATTTCCCAATCAGTCTTCATGAAGGTTAAAACACCTCAACTTCAAATATCTCTGAACTAATCTAAACACAAAATAGACAGAAGGATTTAGAAGCTCAGGTAAGAAGGAGGTAGACCTCCTCTAAGTCAACCACTTCAAGAAGAATATATCTCAACAAGTATAGTACTAACTTATCAAATGTTACAAAAACCTCATTCTAGAATTAGGAGAGAATACTATATTCAAAATCTTTGTACCACCAGATCTAAGAAACTTATTATTCAAACCAAATTAGGATCTCAAGAACCTTGATACTGAAGGATATATATTTTCTAACAAGATAAACTCTATACACTCTTGAGCAACCAACCAAAGCTGAGACAGCCTTGTTCTGCCAAAAGGAATCATTATACACCATCTGATTCCCCATCTCAATTAGATACACAGAGAAATTTATAAACTAAATCTATTAGAAAATAGCAAAAGATCTAAGAAAGAAAAGACTATTCTGTGATTTAGGAGAAAGTAAAGCCTTTTACCAATGTTGAAGAAGAATTGACCCTCAAATAATAGTGGCAACTTACATAACTCCTTCATAAATATTAGGATATCTTTATTACAGACTATAGTAATTGCTATATAACCCATTTGATTACTACAGTGTAATACAGAAAATACAATACTCATCTAGAAGAAGTCTTATAGAATACCATATTATCTAGAGATATTTGAGAAGAAATACATTCAGAAACTCTTAGATAATATAGTTTTCGGATCCTCTTCCAATCTCTAGATCAGTCCTATACATATTATACTCAAGAAAAGAGGATAAAGACCTGCATAGATTATAGGAATCTCAACTTAGTGACAGAAAAAAACACCTACTCTTTGCTCAGAATTGATGATCTCCTAGACTAATTACAAGATACCAAATACTTCTGTAGTATGGTTCTTTTTACAGAATTCTATGAGATTCTAATTGACTCCAAGGATATTCAGAAAACAGTCTTTCTTATTTTAAGAAAATTTTTGAATATCTTTAAATACTCTTTGGACTCTGTAATAAACCCCCAGATTTCCAGAGAATTATGAACTCAGTCTATACTCCACTGATCCACCAATATCTAATCATATATATGGACAATTCTAGCAAATTAAGAATAATACCTATACTATCTAGAAGAATTCTTTCAACTCATCTATAAGAACTACTTGAGACTCAATGCTAAGAAGTACTACTTTGGAAAACTGAAACTCAAATTTCTTAGATTTATAGTCTTTGAAGAAGAAATCCATACAGAGGATATGGCAGGATTGAAAGAGGTAGTAGCCCAGTAAAGGTATACTCTAGTATAAAGCTTAACTAGAATAAGTACAAAACTCTAATGTTAGATAGTGATTTAGAGAGTGGGGATGTGATTGGAACAAAAGTCTCTATAGGAGAGATGGTTTATTATCTGGAGATCTACTTCTAAGTATATGGCTCTCTGCTATCTTAGGTATAGTGAAAGCAGAAGTTGGTTGAGTGGGGAAATATACTCCTTGGTTGGAGTGGCTGGTATTTCTCTTTGGTAGAGAGGATGATAGTACTGTATATTTATTGAATATCTAAGTTATAATATTTGGGATACTATCTGAACTTCCCAGTGTGGGTGGTGAAGTGGCTTTTATAGATAGCTGGATCCTGGATCTGGGCTGAACAGTAGAGTCAGATAAGATAAAAAGTGTTGGTACTACCAGTAGACCAGGGGGGCCTTGGTCTGGTGGACTTTCCTAAGTGTCTTTACTATTTGAGAGTATAGTCTAAAGTGAGCTAGTGAGCTGAGGGGAGGGGACTGAGTTCCTCTTATAGAGAGGTTCTTTTCTCTCTCAGAAGAACATCTGGTAACTTGCTCTCTGTGATAATACTCAATGAGAGCCATCAGATGTAGTATAGGGGCTTCTGGTGGAGAGTTATAGATGGGGCTCATCAAATTAGTATCTGTTGGCAGAGGGATAAGAGGGGGGAGAACTGAGAACCCCAGATATAGAGGTGGGATTGTCTTTTGTTAGGAGGCACTCTAGTAGAGAACTTTAGCCTAGAAGATAGTATAGAATATTTGTATGAACTGGGGAGATATCTATGATCAAGAGCCTACAAGATAGTAGAGATTGGTGAAGGGTGGAATTGGACCAGAATCTGGTCCTAGAATAAGACAATAGTATAGTGGCTCCCACTTAAGTTCTGAGTAGTGTGGTGGAGGTTTCTATAGTTTAATATGATATTGAACTTTCACTCAGTATATCTAGTGAATGAGAGCATCTTTGATTGTATAGAGTACTATAACATTAGACAGAAGGAGGAGGTGGTATAGACTTCAGAATATTGATTTAGGGAGTATGAGGTCTTGGTGGACTTCTGGGGAGTAATTGAGAGGTTTCTTGTAGCCCCCAGCATCAGAGCAGAGGGGCAGTGAGATATTCTTTAGATATGACTAGTGGGGAAGAGTGGATAATAAATAACTATTAGTAAGATGGACATTGACTATTTGGATTGAGCTCACTGGATATTGGCTGTACATTTTGAAGAGAAGGCAGAAGGTAGTACTTGGAGTGAGAATAGTGAGGTGAGAGTAATTGGTGTTGAAACTCTGGAATAAGTGATAGAGAACACTCATTCCTCAAAATAACAAATGATGACATATTTTCCAAATTAGTCTTATTGAATATTTTATAATTATCTGAATAATAATAAGATAGTAATAATATTTATATATAATACTCCAGAGATTTAAGTAAATAAACCTCAGTTAGAAATCTAAGTTAAAAGTAAACAACAAATCTATCTAACACACTACATATGTATCTACTAAGAGCTACTTGATTTAAAGAAAGAATTATAATACTTAGAAGAAATATTTGCTCAGAAGTCAATGTTAAGAAAATATTGAGCTAGTTTCTGATTTCACCCCAGTCCTCTTACCAAAATAAGTCAAGTCTATTTTGAAATATTTTACATTTAGTCTACTTATTAGATTAGGTCTGAAGATTATAATAAAGTTTTAAGGTTACAGCTCTGTCTATTTTATAATAATTTCAAGATCTATCTAAGATAAACTATTAGACATTTTGTTATTTTTTGACAAAGTAACTGAGGGTTCAAGCTATTCATATAGCTTCTCTACCTTGTATGTAATTTGCCTCTATTGAGCTAGCAAATTATAATATATATATTATGACAAGCAGTAAAATGTACTATCAAAATTATAAAATAACCTCATACCATAACTGGTATACTAGGTAACCAAGAATACCAGTCTGTATAAATAGTCAGAAATATCAGAAACAGTATATTTACCTATATCTAAACTGGTATACTATATCTGACTGATATACTATATCTGAACTAGAATACTTATACTGAACCAGAAATAGCTACCACATAAAGCTATCTATAATTAGCTACATAGTAATTGAATAGCAACTACAATATATAAAATATCTCAGAGATAAGAGTGAATAAATCTTATTCCAAAAATTAAAAGCAAAAGCTAATTACCTGGTACACATAGGAGAAGAAATCTGCCAATGAGTCACTGCTAAGAAATTGTGAGCTATTTTCCACTCTGGTCCTCTTTCTGATACAAGGCTTTGAAGAGAAATCCACTGCCTAAGGAAAAGCCACCATTTTTAAGTGAAGTCCACTTTATTTTTGATTTGCTTATTTGATCAGCCTAAAGTCCCTCTTGCCCAAAGTCTGTCTCGTTTGATACAACTTTACAGTAGAGCCAGTCTTTGATGTAACTCTATTCAAATGAAGTCAGTCTCTGATATAACTTTGCTAAGAATCTGATGTCTGAGTTATTTTCCAGAAAGTCTACTATAGGAATCTTATTGTAAAGTCAGTCTATCTGACACAACTTTACAGTAAACTTGTTCATATAAATAAAGCCAGTCTCTGATATAACTTTGCTAAGAATCTGTCATCTAAGTTTTCTGAGTTAATAAGTTATCTGCTATTTTTAAGAAATCTACTAATTCAGGAAGAATTTGCACCAAATTGAGCTATCTACCAACCTACTGTTAAATATGAGTTATACCAGATTGTATACCTTTGGAAATAAGATTATTATATAGAAATTGCATACTTTTGGAAGTTCATGGCTACTCAAGAAGAAAACTGCTAAATTAGTCAACTCTCATATTATATAGAGATCATTACACTACATAAAGATCATTTGCTATATTTATACAAATTACCACTATACCCAAGAACCATCCCAATAAGGAAATTAATATATAAATTGATGACTATATCTTGATTTGACTTTGATACTACTAAATATCAATAAGGAATCTTAGAACATTTTGTTGCTTTTTAACAAAGTAACTGTGAGCTCAAGCCAAACTATATCAATCTCCAATCCCTCTATTGAGCTGGGCATATTACATTTGAAGGCTCAACTGAGAAGATTTTCGAAATTCACATAAGAACTCTTAACTGGAAAATTTCAAAATCAATATAACTTTTCAGATTACAAGAACTCACAGTCAAACTGAATATATTTGATATAATACTAATCTTTGCTACTGCAGGAGAACTAGTTATCACTAGCATTTAGACAGAAAGAGAAGTAATTACTTAAAGACTTACCAATTACTCACTATTAGAAGAATCTCAAGTATAGAATATTCAGCCAGTACTAACAGATTTATTGCCAGATCAATCAGACAATACAGGCAGCCCTGCTAGAATCTTTAATAAGCTTTCACAATAACTAGAAGACCTCATTATATAAGCTCAATTTTCTGTTGAAGTCCTACCAATTTTATCCATTGAACCTATTTACCAGCTGTTACAGAAAAAGAAGAATGAGAAATAGCTCTCTCAATAATATCCAGACCTATTACACCTTACCCAAGATCTATAACACTATCTTCAGGATATCCCAGTATCCTAAACTAAAGCAATAATTCAGTATGTGAACCAGAATCAGAACCAGAATTAGAACCAGAATCAGAACTAAAATTGGAACCAGAATTAGAATCAGAAGAATAGTGATAATAAAATAGTCACTCTATTGTCAACCTTTGCAGAATACCCAAGAGAAGACCCAAGAGAATTCCTCAATAGAATTGTTGGAATTGCAGCCCTAAAGAACCTCTCTCCTAAAAGAAAAGTTGTCATTTACAAAACTCAACTCAGAGAACCAGCTAGGAGAATTTTCATCTGAGTAAGAAATAATATATATTCAGACATTGAGACAGCTATTTATGTAGTACCAATCTGGCTAGCAGAGTATAAAGCTATAATCTACTAGCTCATTAAGAAGTATGCAGAAAATAAGACTCATCATAAGGCATAGAAATCTATCATAGAAATAAAGATGAATCTTAGAGAATTGCCCACAGTATTTTTCACAAGAATTCAAAAATGATTATATACAGTCAGATTCAATGCTACCAACCAGGATATCATAGGTCCTATGATCTTTATAAATGGAATTTCTCCAAAAATTACTCAGTATGTCCACACTCTAGGCATCAGTAAGCCTGAGAAGTAAGTTGATGCAGTCTAAGGATTTTTTGATATCAGACAAGGGACTATCTGGAGTGATCATAATAAGAAAGATGACAAGGACCTCCTTGTCAATCTCAAAATATTAGGAGTCTCTGCCACTATCTCCCCATCCTCATCCAAAATACTATCCCACCACTGCTTGGTTCTCTGAGCTTAGAGCAACTATGAAAGAAATCTGGTGGGTCTCTCCCCCTCCTCCAATCCCTGCCACCACAACCTTACCACCATCCCCTTCAGCTGAACCTCTTTCTCTATTCATAACACTTTCTTTAGCTCATCTACTTCTTTTTTTATCCACAGAATTCACCAATTGGCTGCCCTCTAATCCTCCAGCAATCCTGCCTAACTCCCCAGAAGTGCTGCCAATCTCTGTGAAGCCCATAGTACTTGCTACTACCACTGAACACTCCTTCCTTTCCCTGCCTCCCTCCTGTACCTCTGAGCACTCAATTTCAGCTACTGCCAGTGATCTCCAATCACCAATCCCTGCTCCTGCCACCTATCAATCTTCACAATAACTTCCACCTCCTAGTTCATCTATAAGAAACCATCCTCCAACAAAGAACAATTCAATCACTAATATTCAGGTCCATCCCCACTTCCTCCAAATCTCCCACTTCCTATCAGACCCCAATGATCTGACCACAGGCACCAAACCACCTCCAGCATATCCCAGACATTCACTCCCCAGCATTCCACTATCAACACCCATTTAATCCTAGAGCCCAGCCCTGCCACCCAGTGAGTATAAATTCAGTGATCCACTCAAAACTGTCACCCTGAGTTAACCAAGGAGCTCAACCTCTCAATCTCCATCCAATCATCCAACCTGCCACTTCTGCCTCTCATTCCTCTCCCACCATTAGTCCTGTCTGCTCCATTATTACATACTATGTTGAAATCACCCCCCAGGCAATCAATCCCTACCTCACCCATAACACTAGCCTCTGATCTAATCTACATGTTCCCCCCTCTCAGCCAGGCAATAACATGACTCAATAGTTAAAGAGTTCCACCCAGGCCTCTTCCATACTTCCAACACCAATCTACTCTCCCAATGTCCAATATCCCCAATGTCTCCTATCTCCTTTCTAACCAGAATACCCATCCATCTAGTCCACACAGCTGCCCCATCCCATTCTCTAGTCCAGTCTTGTAAATCTATATCTATCTCATACCATAAATCCTGCAGTAAGAAAAGATTGGCATTCAGCCCCTTCAACCAGCCAAAGATATTCCTTCACTGCATTGTATCTCTCAACCCATTCATATTCAAAGAAAAGCTTCTAGTTGTACTGTTCATATTGAATAATGTTTGATATTGAGAACCCACTCTAGTACTCCATGCTCATCTCATTACTAGCCAGCTCCAAGCACCACTCTACCTCCAACTCCTCCTTCACTACAGCCTGAGCATCTAGTGCTTCCAAGATTTCCTGACACTCCACCCTGTCCACCACTTCTATTTCTGCCTGATAATCCATGCATACCAATCTCCACTTCTCCAATCCCTTTCTCAATCCACACAAGTATACTACCTGGTCATTTGCAATCCCTCAAAGGGCTTCCTCTCTCTGATCATCAACCTGATACTCCTCCAACTCCAAGAGCACTGCCAGGATCTCATTCCTAATCTTTTTTAGCACCTCCTCACCATGGAGAATTTCCTTCCAGTGCCTATTGCTTAGAACCCAGAAGGCCTCTCATCTCAGCTCCTCAGCTGCCACCCTCTCCAGAGTCTTCTACAGCTACTTCTTTCATCTACTACCTCGGCAACACCCTGAGTGACCCTTTCAACCCCCACCACCAGATCCACAAAAGTGCTCCTCCTCCCTGACTCATCCCACTCCTCTTCCAGTATGTCCAGAAGTTCCTCCTCACCACCTGCCCCACCTGGGACATCATACTGAGGGCATACTCCCTCCCCTATTTCAGCATCCTCCTCTCTACTGCCCTGCCCCTCCTTGCTCAATCCACCTTGTGCTACACCCTGAACTGGCCTGCACTCCCCAGCTGAGGTGCTCTCTCTCAATCCAGCACTACCTTTGCCTACTCCACTACCTACCACACTCCCTCCCAATTTCTCCAACAGCTCCTTCTAGATTCACCTTCCCTGTACCTTCTCTCAGGGCACCTTATCCATTCAAATCCTCTTCCCATCCACAATCTCCACCACTGTCTTAGCTTCATACTTCTTTCAAGTCAATCTTCTCCTCTCTACTACTCCTGCCAGATCCTTGAGAGCCTTCAGCAAGTCCTCTTCTTCCTCTAGCATCCCTTTCACCTGTGAGACCTTGTATTCAACCAGGCCCCACTTAAGAGTTGCAGGCCAGTCCCTCATCTTCTCTGTATTCTCTCTTCCAGCCAGCCTCATCCTGATATCGACATCTTCTGTCTAGAGTCCAGTACTCTCCCAGACTCTGAACCCAATGTTCATAATCTCTCCATACTCCTTGACTGCCTCCACAATCAGCTCCCTGGCCCTCTCCCTCAACACCATAGGAAGATCCAACACTGTCAACTGTACAACTCAGGGGTCCCAGTGCATGCACCTGACCATAGGAACCACTACTCTGCCCACCATTACCCTCTTCTCCATGGTCTCCAACATTGATACCTCTTTCTCAAATCTAACCTCAACTCCTTCTTTCCCCTTCAAGAACTTCACTGAAGCCACCCCCTTCACCTTCTGTACCATCAGCCCCAAAATAATCCTCCTAGTCACTGCTAAGCCTCAGAAGCACAATGTGATAGTGAATTCTGACCTTGACTTTTTGAGTAATAGTGCTGACACCATGTCAGTCATGCCATCTGCCAGGTCCCCAGGTCTCATGCCCTCCCTCTGTCCTGATCTGCACACAACTATCACATCTGGATTTTTTTCCTGATTTCCAGTCATAGCTCCATCAGCAGTCACATCTCTAGCCCCTACTCTCCCCCTCTCTCTACTGTCTGAACCTTCTATGGGCCCCCCTCTCTGTCTCTCAACTGAAGCTGTTGACACTTTCCCCAGTCTCAACCAACTATCCAGACCAGATACCATTCTCTTCATCTTGACCTTGTCAGCAAAGGTTATCCTCCTACCTCCTTATTGTCTAAATCTACCCCTCCCTCCACCATCAATACCACAGCCAGCCATAGAAGGCTCTGGCATCCCTAAACCATCTCCCTGCCTCCTCCTTACATGCTGCCAGTCGAAGGCACTGCTGTTCCCCTGGCCAACATACTCATCAGTATATTTGTTGTTGTCCATGTTAATAGTCTCCTTTTATTAAAAATGATGCAAAAAGTGTTATCTGAGTCTTGTATCACCTGAATGTTACTATATCTAGAGGCTCATCTCTACTAGAACCACAGCTCAAGGACTGCCTGAACTCAGTCAAGATATTGTCTAATATGTCCTGTAATATTTAATGGCCAAACCTCTAACAAAAGCTCCTAAGAAGATATGAGATATAATCTTTACAATCTTAGAGATAAATTTATTAAATCTGTAAAAACAATAGTACTTAGTATAAGACTGGCTATGTAGCTATCTGAAGGAAATTATATCTAACTGACCTCAAGGTCCAAACTTGCTAGATGAGAAATAACTATAGAAGGAGAAATGATAGACTTAGAAAATATTGACAAAATTAAGATTATTCCGAAAAACAGTTATATAGAATACATCAAATCTACAAAGAACAAAATATTGTAAATCTTTCTCTGGTAACATTCAGGTTATACAAACTTTTGGTAATACTCAAGATATTGTTTTTAGAGAATAGATACTAGTAACATGGCAACTGATGAGTATTCTGAGATATATGCTGAGCAGGGTAGCCCTGGGGCATTTGACTGACAGTATGTGGGAAGAAGTTATGGCTTAGGAAAAGCATGTAGGGCTTATTGGCTAGAGAATGTGAGAGGGGAGGAGGTGGTGCTGGGAGACAGAGGACTAGAAGAAAGAGCTTCATAGACAAGGTGAAGGGAGATATCCAATAACTGGAATAATGAGCTGGCTGAGGAAGGGCAAGGAGATGGCAAAGTCTATAAGGTCTGATAGAGTGGCCCATGGTGGCAAGAGCAGTAGGGCTGAAGGAGTAGTGGCTGTGGAGAGCAGGACTGCTGATGATAAGGAGATTACTAATCTGAAAAAAAATCCAGATATGACAGTTGATAGTAGATCTGGACAAGAGGTGGGCATGAGGCCTGGGGATCTAGTAGATGGTATAATGGGCCTGGTGGCAGTACTAATACTTAAGAAATTGAGATCAGAATTTATAGTCATATTCTATTTCTGAGGCTTGATAGTGATGACAAGATTGATTCTGGGGCTTCTGGTCCAAAAGGTGAAAAGAGCAGCATTGGTGAAGTTTTTGAAGGATCTTGAAGGAGTGGAGGTGAGCTTTGAGAAAAAGAATGTACTGTTGGAAGTAATGAAGAAAGGAGTAATAGTGGGGGGGGTGACAATCCCCATAGCCCATTACTTATACTGGGATTCCTGAGTAGTATAGCTGATAGTGTTAGATATTCCTATAGTATCAAAGAAGATGGCCAAAGGGTTGATTGTGGAGACTATCAAGGAGTATAGAAAGATCATAGAAGTAGGTTTCAGGTTTGGAAAGGCATAGAGTTCAGGACAGGTGATGTGGACATCAGAGTATAGCTAGTAGATAAGGAGAATACAGAGAAAGTAAGAGACTAGCAGTAGTTCTCAAGTAGGGACCTGTGGAGTGCAAGGTCTCAAGAGTGAAAGAGATGCTGAAGAAAGAAGTAGACTTGCTGGAGGCATTGGAGGATCTTGTTGAGGTTATGAAGAGGTGGAGATTGGCCTGAAAGAAGTTTGTGGCCAAGATGATAGTAGAGATTATAAATGGTAAGAGAGTGCAGCTAGACTGTACAGCCAGGGAGAGGGCACAGAGGAGGTACATTCAGAAGAATCTGTTGGCTAAGTTGGGAGGGGGAGTGGCCAGAGGGACCACCACTGAAGAAACTTGATTGAAGACAAGTATCTGGGCAGAGGAGAAGAGAGTGACATCAGTGGAGACCTTAGGTGAGAGAGAAGGCTTAGGGCTGAGTATTGTTATGGAGGATACAGAGATGGTGGAGGAGGAGTGTCCTCAGTATAGAGTGCTGAGTGGGACTAGAGAAAATGAGAAACTATAGGATATACTGAAAGAGGATAGAAATGAGTTAGCAAGAAGGAATGTAGAGTGTGGGCAGGTGGAAAGGGGGAAGGGGTGGTCCAGGGAGTGGCAGAGGCTGCAGTTGAGGAGAAATAGCTGTGGAATATACTTGAGAATATAGTGGCTGAGGAGCTGGGGGGGGGGGGAACTTTCAGGTGCTGAGTGAGAGGCACTGGGGTGAAATCCTGCAGGGCAAGAAGGTGCTACAGAAACTCTAGGATAAGATAATAATAGCTTTGAGAAATATCAAGTAGATGATAACAGAGAGGTAGTACTTCTAATAGGTGCAAATGATAGGGTAGTATATATATGGGGTCTGAGGAAAGGGCTGGTGAAGTGGCAGGTGGTGTGTAAGGATTATCAGACAGAGATAGAAGCTCTGGATAGTGCAGATTATTAAGAGATCTTGGAGACATTGTAGGCTCAGCAAGGAGAGATAGATAAGCTTGAGACAGAGTGAAACCTAGATGTTGCTGGTAATGTAGTGAGTATAGAATTGTAGAGTGGATGACTGTTTTTCAAATAACATTACTGAATATAAACAGTAAAACTAGAATCTTATCTTTGAATGTCAATGGGTTATAAGGAGCAGTGAGACATCAAAATATCTTTGGATAGCTGAAGGGAATGGAAGCATTTATTCCTACTATAGGATATTGGATATGATGGAGACTTGGATATTTTGGACTAGATGAAGAAATGGGGTAGTATGGTTATTTGGCATAGATATATAGGTATTCTGATTAGGAAGAGCAAGGGAGACATTGGAGACATTGGATATTGGGAGAGCGGAATAGTGTGAGATATTTGGAAGAGGCCAGACTTGAGGCCCTTGATGGTTGGGTTATGTTATTGTCCAGTGAAAAGGGGGAGCAAGTGGAATGGATTTGTGGGCTACAAGAGTCTGAAGCATTGGTAGAGGTAGGAATTGATTGTCTAGGTAGGGACTTTAATATGATATGTAATAGAAAGATAGACAGAACTGATGGGAAAAGAGAGATGGCAGAGAGGAGTGGTGGTATGGAAGCTTGGGAAGATGTTGAACATCAGGGCTCATTAGTGAATGCTGGGAGATATAAATGGGGGGGATTGTAGGGTCTATATCTACTGAGTGGTGGGGCTGGGCTCAAAGATCAACTGGATGTTAACAGCTGAATACTGGGGGATTGATGTCTGGAGGACTTTGGAACTATTAGTATCTGTAGTCAGATCACTGGGGTCTTCTTAGAGGAGGATACTTTGGGGGAAGTGTGGAGAGGCCTGGACATTGGCAGCAGAATACTTCTTTACTAGAGGAGGCCTCCTTATGGAATGCATGGGTGGTGGACATTAGCTCCAGACCCCATAGTTGGAGAGTAGTGGGGCTGGGGATTGGAGATTACTAGATGAGATTGAAATCTAAGGTATAATGATACTGAGGGGATGCAGGAAGATATGGGGTACTCAGAGGAAGAAGTGAGTGAGATGAGCCTCTCAGAGGTTGGCAAGGTTGTTGGTATCTTAGATAGATCAATTGAATGATAGTGGAGAGGGGGATTGGAAGATACAGCAGATCAGGCTCAAGATAGAGGAGCTGAAGGGTATGCTGAGGTAAGAGGAGAACCTATAGATTAAGAGCATGGTGGCCTAGTTGTGGTGGTAGAGATTGGAGGAGAGGGAGAGGTATACTAAGTTTCTGTTACAGCTTTTGCAGACAAGGAGAGTATGGCAGTAGTGTGAAGGGGTCTTGGAATGGAGAGTTGATTGCCAGGACTCTGGAGATTCTGGACCAGTTGAGAAAAAGGTGAGAGCAATTGTGGAGTAAGAAGAATGGGGGGGGCAGAGGTGCTGGACATTGACAGATACTTGGAGGAATGGCACCCTAATCCAGTGGCAGGCTTAGGTGACCTTAGTGTGGCTGTCTGAGGGATAGAGATTTAGCAGGTACTGATGATGATAAGCTTGGGAACAGTACCAGGGGAGGATGGCCTACAGTGGGATTTTTGGAAGGAGATGGCTGGAGTTGAGATAATTTTAGAGGAAATAACAATAATGTATGATGAAGTGATCAGCTCAGGGGTGTGGATTGGGAGGCAGAGCTTGGATCTTGTAGCTCTGCTATTTAAGAATAAGAGAAGGAGAGAGAAGTGGAAAAACTGGAGCCAATCATGCTTTTGGATATGGATCACAAACTGGTCACAAAGATACTGGTGACTAGACTATAAGGAGTGACTCAGCAGGTTCTAGGGGCTGAGTAGAGAGGATTCATAGGAGGACATCTAATCAGAGATAGGATGGCCTGGGTGCATGGTGTTATTGAGTGAGCTTATACTACTAAGATGGATGGATGGTTGGCTTTATTGGACCAAGAGAAGGCCTGTGATAGAGTCTGGTGAGTGTGGTTAGAAGGGGTGTTAAAGTATATTGGGGTCTCCCCTGAAGTCCAGTAGGCCTTGGTCAGTCTACTGAAAGAGAGTCAGATAGCAATCATAATGAATAGACATGGGGGGCTTTTATTTCCTCTAGGCAGAGGTGTGCTACAGAGGGAATCACTGTCAGCAATCCTGTATGCATTGTCCCTGGAGCCTCTTTTGGACAGAATAAGGCATAAGGTGGGGGGGTTGGATATTCTGAAGGTTAATTGGAAGGTGGGGGCCTTCTCTGATAATATAATAGTCATGCTGGAGTTGGCTGAGGATGTTGTGGTACTGAAAGATACAGTAGAGTAATATGAGGGATACTCAGGAGCTAAGCTCAACTGGAATAAGTGTGAGACTTTGGTATTAGGAAGAGAGATGGTAGATAGAGATGTGATTAGAACAATCATCTCTGCAGGAGAGGCTGTTTACTATCTGGGGATTTACTTTTCAGTATATGGCTCCTTGTTACCTCATAGATAGTGAGAGCAGAAGTTGGCAGAGTGGGGGAGCACTCTTTTGGGATTATATATCTCTGGAAGAGAGAGTGACAGTACTGAATATATACTGGCTGCCTAAGCTAAAGTATCTGGAGTATTACTTTGATTTTCTGATACAGATGGTTAAGCAATTATTGAAGATAGTCTAGCTAAATATTGATAGGATGATAGAGTCTGATTGGTTGAGAGATATTAACCTGGCTGATAGACCAGGGAGGCCTGGGTCTGGTGGATTTTTCCAAGTATCTTCATTGCCTAATAGTATGGTAGTTGAAGCAAGTGAGTGAGTTGAGGGGCAGAGAGTGGGTTCCCATAATGCAGAGGATATGAGAGGCCCAGTTCTTCTCCTGTAGTATGACTGGGGATCTTCTATCTCTGATAGCTTTGGAGGAGAGTTGGAGGATATGCTATAGGAGATTCTGATGGAAGGTGGTTATTGGGGCTTATCATATTAGTCTCTGATGGCAGAGTGATGAGGGGGAGGGGGAATAGAGACCCTAGATATAGAGGTGAAACTATCTTTTGTTAGGTGGGGCAATAGTGGATGACTTTTATTTAGAGGATAGTATAGAGTGCCTTCAGAAGTATAGAAGGGAGCTGTGGCCTGAAGCATGGCAGGGGGTGGAGATTAGAGAAGAGTGGGACTGGAATGGTATTTAACTATAGGGCAAGCAGGCAGCAAGATAGTTCCCCCCAAGTTCTGGATAGTATGGTGGCAAATTCTATAGTGGAATATAATGTTGAACTATTAGATGGGGCACATGGTAGAGGAGGTACCCAGGAGTATAAGGAGTGTCTAAACTTGGGCAGGAGAGAGGAGTGGTACAGACTCCAGAACATTAGTTAGGGGAGTATGAGGTAATAGAAGACTTTTGGAGGATGATTGAGGAGTGGCTGGGGATACACTAACCAGGATTGATGGTGAGAGAGAGGTGGGGTGACCTCTGGAGGAGGCTGGTGGGGAAGTTGGAAGATGAGTGGTTGAGATTCAAATAAGTGCTGGCAATTTGGATCAGACCCACAGGACATTGGCTATATGTATTCGTTGAGGGTCAATAGTTGACATTGGGGGTGAGGGCGGCTAGATAGGAGTGGTTGATGACAGACCTGTTGAATGGGTGGTGGAGTAGTGGGGGTACTGGTGGGGGGTATTAGAGGTAATTGGTAGAGATGATCTATAGGCAAAGTTGGGGGAGGATTGGGATAGTAGGAGAGTTGGTGGTATTTTAGAGAAATGGTAAGGGAGAGAGGGAGCTTTACAGAAGCCTTCTAGAATACCCTATTACCTAAAGATATTCAAGAAGGAATACATTCAGGAACTCTTAGACAATAAAGTTATTCAACCCTCCATCAGCTCCTGGGTCAGCTCTTTACTTATTATACTTAAGAAAGAAGGATGGAGACTCTATATAGACTACAGAAAGCTCAACTCAGTTAATAAAAAAGATGCCTACTCCTTGCCCAGAATCAATAACCTCTTAGACCAATTGTAAGATACTAGATATATTAGCAGTATAGACCTTTTTACAGAATTTCTCAAAATCTCTTTAGACTTTAAGAATATTAAGAAAATATCCCATCTTACCTAATGAAAATTTGTTTGAATATCTCTGAATGCTCTTTGGACTCTATAATATACCTCTACCTTCTAGAGAATAATGAACTCAATCTATAGCTACTGATTCACTACTGCCTAATTGTATATATAGATGATTCTAATATTTATTCAGCAAATTTCAAAGAATACCTATACTATCTAGAAGACTTCTACCAGCTCACCTATAAGAACCAACTGAGACTCAATGTCAAGAAATACTATATTGGAAAATAAAAACTCAAATTTCTTGGATTTATAGTTTCAAAAGAAAGAGTCTATATAGACTTTAAGAAAACTGAAAATATCAAAAACTGGCTAGTATTCAAGATTCTGAAGGAAACACTATCATTTCTAATATTAATATTCTACTATAGAAGATTTATCAAGAACTTTACCAAAATCACTGCCCCAATCTGAATTCTTCTCATAAAAGAAGTACTATATAAATAAATAGAACTACATAAACTAGACTTCAAAGAACTTAAGTACTGCATGACTACAGTATCAATCTTGGTGCAGCCCTATCTACAGAAGTTTATCTTGTATACAGATACTTCTAAAGATGGCCTTAGAGTAGTTTTAGCTCAAAAAGAACCAGACCAGCAGCACTATATAATAGCTTATATAAGCTGAGCTACTATTAGCAGAAAGTCAATTATGGTAGCAATAGACTAGAATGTCTTATAGTTATATAGGCAGTCATTCTGTTCAAACACTGCTTTATCAGAAAAAGGTTCACTGTGATAACTAACTGTATTACTCTCAAATATCTATTTAACTACAAACAATCTATGAGAATCCTTGTCTACTGGATTCTTCTCCTACAGAATACAAAATCACTTTCATCTATAAAGTAGAGAAAGCTTATAAAAATATTGATGTACTTTTCTACCAACTTTAATATATCAAAAGAATGGTATACCAAGGAACTATACTCTAAAGAAAGTGTCTATGACCATCAAAATACAAGAAGAACTTATCTGAAATAAATACCCAAGGATAGGAAAATATAGAAGAAAAGCTATATATAAGATACATGTTGGCCCAATCTCTGACCACAAGTTAGAGATATATTTAAGAAATCTGACATCTGCCAGAAATACTAAGAGAAGAAGAACTATTAAGTACTACTATAATCAATCATATCATCAGATAATATCTTTCAAGAATAGAAAGTAGATGTTATTAGATTTCTATTAGTTATACTAAGAAGAAATAAATATATTCTAGTATTTGTAAAATATCTGACCAAATGTCCTGAAGCTTTCCCAATAGAAATTGCTGATGTCTTGACCATTTTGGGCCCCCTCTATAGCCCACACTCAGATACAGATCTCTAAAAGAACTTAATTCTGACTAAGACACAGAATTTATCAATAATATAATAACAAGTTATACTTAAATTCACAAGATTCACCTCAAATAAACTACATTATACCACTCTCAAACCAATGGTATGATGGAATGAATGAATCAGACTATTAAGAAAGAACTTATCTAAGTTAATCCTACTAACTGAGATGTCTTTTTATTTTTATTTTTTTATTTTATTTTATTTTATTTTTTTAAAGTCACTTGGACTCCTTTATTATATATCCTATTTTATTTATCAAGATATATATTCAGTTCCTCAACCTACTATCCAATCCCCCTAGACCCTCTCTTACACTCTCATGATTGAAGACCACTCTATCATCAATTATAGCAATCCTCTCTCTACTCTGCCCATAACCAATCAGTGATGACACCTGCTCTGCAGACCTCACCCTAGTCACCAAACTGTCAGGATATCTTCCATTAACTCTTACTATTTCATTAAATACTCTCTCAAACTCAACTGCTGCCCCTACTCAAAAACAAACAACCAGTATTCAGCTAATCTCATCCATATAGCCAAAATCTATCCAATAGTGAGCTACTTATTTCCAACCTCACCACCAACTGAGACCTCTGCTTATCTGAGATTCTATGGGAATTCTGGATTATATATCTCTGTTACTTTACCAAACAAAAGCTATTTGAAATAATGTTTATTCAGAAAGTCAGAACTGCTGATTATTAGAATCTTAGAGTTCTCCTCAAAAAGACAAAACAATTATATAATCAAGCCTAAGCTCAGAATATCAAGACTTAGGAAAGACAAAAGAAGTACTATAACCAGAAGCAGAAGGATTAAGATTAGAGATCAAATACTTGTCTAAAGAAGTATAATTGAAATAAACTTTGCTATCAAATAGAAAGGACCTTATCTTATATATAATTTCAGAAGAACTAGCATTTATTTAAGAAGTATAGATGGACAAACTCTGAAGACCCTAGTATATATCAACTATCCCAAGATATATCTGCTCTATATATAATAATTTAGAGAATTGACCAGTATCTCCAGACTCTCATTCTTATCTTCTTTTAAGCCTAATCTATTTTCTTGTCTCAGTTCTGCAGACTTGAAGGAACTCTATATAAATTAATCCAAAAGAACTAAGAAAACCTTGCTATCATCTAGAGGTTGCTACAGATCTACTATCTGAATGTTTTCTATAATATTAAACAACTATTGTAAGAGTAACTATATTTAAGAGAACTAGCTAATATAACTCTTAAAGAAGCTTAAGCTATAAAGAGACTCTATAACTTATATAGACAAAATGATGGAGTCTTTGTTATAAACTCATTTTTACCTAAATAATATTTATTAGATAAATGAGACAATCTTCTCTAATAAGTAGATATAATTTTTTTTTTTTTTTTTTTTTTTTTTTTTTTTTTTTTTTTTTTTTTTTTTTTTTTTTTTTTATAGTCATATAGACTTCTACATTTTTTTCCAAACTATTCTATACTCTAACAATATATAATAACTCACTCCTACCCAATTCCACAGAGGAGTCTACCTCTCTCCCATCTTGCTGGAACACCACTACTCTCCTGGCCTCTCATATATCTTAGTTACAAGTCTGTGACAAAGACTCCCCCATAGTCTTTATTCCATCTACCACTCATTCAATAATTTAAACATTAACTACTCCCAATTTGTCACCTTTACCTCTAGTGCCAGCTTTTGCCATCTTCAAAAATATATAGCTAATATCCAGAGAGTCCAACCCTAACAGTTAGGACCCATCCTACTAAGCATTATTTATTATTAACATCTTTTATCAACCTCATCCCACAGCCTCTCTGCTCTCCTCACAGAAGGTCAGACTCACAGCCAGCTCTCAATTACCTGCTAGAAGTCAGACAAGACCTTATACTCTCTCAACCAATACTCAGAAGTCCCCTCATACCTAATATTAAAGTACTTCTCATACTTAAAGGTACTCTCTTCTACTAAATACTTTGATCTAAAGGTCAATATTATGTTCTGCTACAGAAGCCTCCACCACATCACTCAAATATTAAGCAGAGGTTACCTCAAGACTGTCTCACTATATGACCAGATACTGGCTCAGTCCCATATCTCACTGTTACCTATTCCCTTCCAAGGCTCTATCTACAGCTCTCTTCTCTACTCTTGTAGATACTCTATACTATCTTTAAGCTAAAAATCATCCACTAGAGTACTCCTTAATAAAAGATGATTCCACCTCTACATCTGAGGTCTCCAGGTCTTCTCTCTCTTATTACAACACTAGTAGTTACTAATTTAATAGACTCTATCAACTACCCCTTACCAGAAGTTTTTTTTTTTTTATTTTTTTTATTTTATAGACTCAGAGTCTCACAGATTTTTATTGAAAGGGAACCAAGACTATATAGGCCAAAACTCTCTCCCATCATTCATCAAGCACTGCCTTCTCATTAACCTAGGCTAGCTATTATCCAGCAGCTTGACCATGCTAGGCACAGTAGAGCCTATAGTTGTCTATACCTTATTCTGCACACCATGCTCTCCCTACCACCAGGGAGAACTCAGCCATATGCTAGCAACTGAAAGGTATACCCAAAACCCCAACATATATACAAGGCTATATCTGAGCTAAATAGAAGCCCCTGCCACCTCAAGGAGAATGACAGGTAAAGAAAAAACTCTCATCAAAGTACATTATAGTGGATAGAACCTGGTTCTCCCAGATGAGGTGAGTAAAGGACTTATATATGAGTTGAGAGGAGACCCCCAATATCCCACTACTCAAGTCTACAGGCCTTGATCACATTGCCATATCAGCTCCTAGTTCTAATTGAGTGTAGCCAAAATGCCTGAAATGGGTAGCCTTGGGCCCCCGACCCCCCCCCAATGACTAGGGCCCAACCCCATGAATTGCCAAAAGAAGCCAAGAGTGACACCTACTACTTAACCACTTTGTATCAATCAAAAGGCCCCACTGAAGCAGTACCCACCCCAGCCTCAATAACTGCCCCTAGCCTGGCATTCAACTGATTCACTATAATCACCCTTCCTCCTATCTGTGATAGCCATCTCCTCTCCCATCCCAACAAAACCTAAAAAACAGTCACCTACACCAGTAGTATATTTGCTGAGAAGCTCACCAAAGCCAGAGGGCCCCACTATAGACACTGAGGACCTGTAGGTAACCTACACTAGGCACTTGATGCCCAAGGTTGGTCAACTCTCTACATGACCCATAATACACCAAGACAACACCTTGTTGGCAATAGCAAAAGAAAGAAGATACTGCACCAAAACAAGTATACTCTAGATACAGTTGAACATATCAGAAACTGTGAAAAAGTGGAGAAGATACCAATCAGATACTGATAAAAGAGCAACTCATTACCAATGCCTTTCTTTCACTGCTCTGCAACAGGTATAGCAAACTAACCCATAGTAGAGAAGGTATTAATTGTAGAAGTGGACTTAGAAGGTTGCATATCAAATCATTATAACCAGTAAGATAGCAGAGAAAGGAGACCTCACCAGAAGTCCTTATAATATATTCTATAGCTCTTCTTGAGTATTAACAGAGAGAGCAAATCCCCAGAAGCTCTCCTCAGAGAGAACTTTATGTCTCACACCCTTTGCAAAAGAGGTACTCAGTTTTGGCCTCTCAATTTACTGGTCCACTTCAGCCACCATACTCTCAAGCACTGTAAGTACTTAGAGAAGTTAATCAGCCTAAGACCTCTCTACTCCACTAGTAGTATCAATAAATCCTAGAACTATGCCATCCAGTCCAAATCCATGATCTGGTCAATTTCAGAAGTTTCTTCACCACTATATAGAGAAGTTCAAGTAATAGCTCAGATACTAACTTAGATAATTAGTATATATTTAGCATTATTACTTTCCCTACTAATGAGATATGCTGGCCACTTCAGCCCAAGAGTGTATTCCCACATTCCACTAGCTTCTGCTCCTACCATACTCTGAGTAATAGGGAACCATATATTAAAAAGTAAATCTCCAGATAATTGACCACCTCTACTGCTAGAATAATTCATCAAATTACATCACTATCAATCACTCCTTCTCCAAACACCAGGGTCTCACACTTCTATCAGTTAAGCTTAGCCCCCAAGTATCTCACATACTACTCTACAGTCTCCTTCAATATAGTCATATCCTCTACAGAGCTCAATATGACTACTATATTATCTGCAAAGACTCCCATCTTCCAATTTACCTCAAGAATTATCAACTCCCCCACCTTGCATTAAATTCTATCCACAAAGACTTCAAAGAGATAGCATAGATGATAGATGATAATAGATCACCCTGCAGCACCTCTCTATCTAGAGAGAATAGTGCTCCCCTATGACCATTAACCAGAATAGCTGCCCAACTCCTCTTCAACAAATCAATCAAGGACTGTTAAAAGTTTGGAGGGACTCTAATATACTTAATCACCCTGTCTAGCCACACACTCTGTTCCCTATCATATGTCTTCCCCTGGTTCAGAAATACTAGTTAACTGTTCACCTCAGTGCCCCTGGCCTCTTCAATTATATTATAGATCTATACCATTCTGTCTCTAATTAGTTGGCCACCAAAGAAGCTCTGTAGTTCCTCCCCCAACACTCTCTGAGTCACTCTCTGCAACTAGTTAACTAAGATTTTCATAATTAGTTTGTAATCTATATCCAGAAGCATGATTGGTCTCCAGTTCTTTTATTTCTCCCTTCTTCTCTTATTCTTGATCAATAGAGCTATAAGGTCCAGACTCTGTCTACCTATCTACTCTTCAGATCTAATGACTGTATCATATATCTGTAATATCTCCTCTACAACAGTCTCCACTCTAGCCATCCTCCTTCAGAAATCTCAGAGCAAGTTGTTCTCTCCAGAGATCATCTCAAGGCTTATCACAACCAAGATCTTGTAAATCTCTTCTCCTCAAACTAATGTCTCTAGCTCTCTCAGACCCTATGCCAGATCCATATACCAGTCCTCCAGATGCTACTCAATGGTCTGTATATCTCCTCTCCCTCCTTCTCACTCTACAGTAGCTTCCAGTATATACTCAACTAACTGAAGATTCTCTGAGTTCCCACCACTAGCTCTCCTGTCTCATTCAACACCCTATCCCATCACTGCCTCACTCTCCTTACTCAAAGAAGTCTTGATAAGAACTTTGTCAGCCATTCTCCTTCCTTCAGGCCTTACTACTACAGCTAGACTATCATACTTTTTATCTGCCCATCCTCCTCTCTTTGTAGTAAACCTTGCAATTTCTCTATCTCCAACTGAGTATATTGAACCCTCCAATATATCACCTCCACAATTTCTAACAGATCAGCTAATCTCTTCAATAGTCTCTCTAATCTATGTGAGGCCTATATCTCTAGACACTTCTTGGTCTCCCAGCTTTCCCCAGAAATGCTAAGCCTCTGATCTCAGTCTATATGACTGATTTCTAATAGCAAGGCCAGCCTCTCTCTAAACAGGAACCTGGGAACAAAAGTCTACAATTCAAACTTTTTATAAAGAGGACTCATCTAACAAAAAAGAGTTCAAGTATCAATATCTCAGTCTTACTTCACTTTCTTCAAATTTTCCACATTCTGAGAGACCTTAGAGATTATATCATTGGTACCACCAAGTCTTTAATAATTCCCAGCAGTCAGGACCCAGTCAATCTGAGAGCCAAGCCCTTTGATCTAGTATATATAAACCTGATGGTCTCTCCACCCCCACTGACCAGCATTCACTAGAGAGCTAAGTTACTCAATCTTCTCTCAGCTCTCTAGACCCCTGCTCCTCTCAGTTAACCCCCTTTCTCTATCTGTCCTGTTCAGCCTCCCATTATAGACCATATTAAAATTATCACCCAAATAGTTAAACCCAGCCTCTATCAGCCTGTCTGAGTTCTACAGTTCTTGTATCTACTCTACTTAGGCTCTCCTTCCTACTGGGCTGTAATAAGATCTGACCACTACTGGGCTCCAGCCCTGTCTTCTCTACATCCCCCAGACCAATCTACCCCCATAGTGTCCAATGTCCCAAATATCCCCTTACTCTCTATGAACTAGAATATCTACTCAGTCCTATCATACTACCACCCCCTCTCTCTCTACTCTTATGTCCAGTTCTGTATATCAGAGTTCACATCATATTCTACATTCTATAATAAGAATAGATCAGCATCCAGCTCCTACAGCTAGGAGAAAATATTCCTATACCTCACTGCCCCCAACAATCCATTGATATTGAGAGAAAAGATTAAAGTTATATTATTTATATTAAATAAATATATATAAACGATCCTCCTCTTCTACAATTCTATACTCACTATATCATCAGCCACATCTAAGTTCCTCTCAGCCTCAAGTTCAGCTACCTCCCCCTCTTATATATCTAGAGCTACCAATATCTTTAGATAATACTCCCTATTATGCATCTCTATAGATAACTGATACTCCTCATACATAGTGCATCACAACCCAAGCCAACCCATGTATATATTTAACCTAACTCAGAATTATATATCACCCATCCAATGATGGACTGCTCAAACCACTCAGAGCGAGCTAAGCCACACAGACAGGGGCAACACAGCAACACGGGCAACACAGGCGGGCAAGACAGCAAGACGGCAAGACGGGCGACATGGGCAAGACGGGCAGACGGCAAGACAGGCAGGCGATATGGGCAAAATGAGCAACATGGGCAACACGGGCAATACAGGCGGGCAACACGGGCAACACGGGCAGGCAACACGGGCAAAATGGGCAACACGGGGGGCAACACAGGCAACACGGGCAACACGGGTGGGCAAGACGGGCAAGACGGGCAAGACGGG
>RBNI01000517.1:0-29888 GCA_003990745.1 Jimgerdemannia flammicorona | reverse complement strand
TCCCTATCCGTTGTCCCTCCTCAAAAACATAGAACCAATGTCCAGCCAATCCCACCCACACTGCTACAACCCACCCTACAGTAAGCCACCTATTGCCGACACCCCCCACAATTCTTGATGCCAAATCGTCCCAGCGACCCCTCTCACCATCTGGCCTCCTTTTAACCCCAAGCCGATCCCCTATAGCTATCCAAAAATCCCCCAACACCTCACACTCCCCCAGCCAATGTTCCGGCATTTGTATGAATCCCCCAACCTGCCCAACATTATAACACTCCTCACAATCCATCTGTCCACCATCCACCAGATGCCCAGCACGGAAGTTCAACATAACATTCCTCCGCAACATTCGCTACCATACTACCCAGTACTTCGGAAGAAGCCACCGCCGCACCTCAGTACTCCAAGACCAAATCCCTGCCCAGTCCCACTCCTCTCCAATCCTCACCATCTGCCAACTACTTGGCCAAAGATCCTGGCCAATTCGCCGCTGACATTCTATGCCATCTCCGATGTCAAACTCAGTGAGTGGGACTCCCCCTAGAAGCAAACAGTCCCATTTCCACATAGCTGGACCCCATACCACCTCCTCCTCATTGCCATGCCAGCGCAGGCCTATCCTGTGAGCTCCGTCAACCACTCCCCACCAGAAGCCCTTATATCGCAGCCGGCGACTCCCATTCAGACCCACCAAAGAGAGCAGGTCTCCTGAGGACCCCCGGGGGGAGACCCTCATCTCCCATACCTTCTCCATCAGTGGTATCCAACCTCCACCCTGTAGCTCCACAGCCCTTCTCAACCACCAAGCTCGCAGACAGTGTAGGCACTTAGGGAGATCAACAAGGCCCAGGCCTCCCCAAAGCACGGGCTCCACAAGGGTATCCCAACTAATCTGGGCCCTTCTGCCTGCCCAAATCCAATCCCTAGCCAATTTCATCAACCTCTTCACCACCCAAGCAGGAAAGTCTAAGTGATATGCCATATACCACAACTTGGGGAACCAGTATACATTCAGAATCGCCACCCGTCCGCTCCCCATTAGGTCTCACTCCTAACCCCATCACGAAATTTCCTAATTAGGTATTGTCTACAGCAATATGCCAATTCAATTAAGCTAGTCTTAGTTTCTTGAACTTTCTGAAATATGGAAAATCCTGAACATCCAGAACTAGTCCAAAAAAGGACTTTGGTTGAGACGTCAACCCGATCTTGAAATCAATAAGTGTAGAGGATGTACTCCATATGAAATTGATCTTGACCATAAGAAATCAGTCTTCTAGAATATCCAGAACTTCCAGAAAACCCTTCCAGAACTATATAATAGTTACCCTAAAAAGCAACCCTCTTACAACTTGGTAGCAGTGGTTTACAATCCAATTCCACTTCAAGATGCTTCCTCACCCTGCTACAAACTCTTCTGAGAATTCCTACAAGTTGGTATAAAGCCCAACCTCTGAACTGAAATTTATCCTAAACCATCTGACAATCTAGAGAGAATTGAACCTGATGTACAAGGACAATTTGACCTCCACACCTGTAACAAGTGGGACAAACTTCATTCAAAGAAAGAAGTACTCTAATTAAACCAGCAAATAGGCAAAACCCTATTCACCAAACTCCTTGCACTACACCCAGTAAGTCAAGATGAAGAAGGTCTTATTGAAGCCTTCTTTACTCTTCTCAACAAGAGTTTTATCAGCTCCACAAATCCAAGTAACCTAGGACAACCAGCAGCAGTCTTTCTAGCCTTAGTTCCTCATGAAGCCCAAGCCTCTGTAGCCAAGTAGCTCAACTCTACTGACTTTCACCATACCAGGACCAAGACTGCATTATACTACCGATTCCAGAACAGCAAGGCCTGCCATATTCTTAAAGAAGAAGCAAGAGAAACTCTTCATCAACTACCTGACCCCAAACCAGAAACAGGCCCTACTACTGCTCTACTTGAATCTGAAACCAACACTGAACCAGAACTTCACTTTGAATTAAGTCCATCCAAAATCAGATATACAACTGATTCTATCTACTTTGATACCAAGCAAACTCAATTATATAGGGACCAAACTGAAGAGAAGGAGGAGTATCTCAGTGAATTCGATCCCAGATACACTACTGAAGAAGATGCACCTCCATCAGAACAGAATACACCTACACAGCAATGAACAGCTATCTATCAAGCTCTTACTCCAGACCCACAACTACTACTCCAGCAACTTATACAAACCCAAAGAACACCCTCACACTCTGTACCAGTACCTCAAGTAGTACCAGTAACACTACTACCAGTAGTCCAACTACCTCCAGTAAACAACATGGTAAACCAACAGATTCTAGACCTCACAGCCCAGGTAGCAATAATGGCAGCAACTATTACTGCCTTAGCCGAACAGACCCAACCTACAAAAAATCTGAGCCTACCTACCTTCAATGGTACTGTACAAGAAGTCCAAAGTTTTATTAGTATAGTTGACACCAACTTCGAAGCCAATCAATGGACCAATGAGTGAGTTGCTGACCGCCTTCTGACAAACAATCAAGACCACACTCTGGAACAACTCTTTGCTACTACTATAGCCTATATCTGCTGAGTTGTTACATTCTTCTGAGGACCTGCCAAAGAATGGTTGTGAACTCTTCCTGAAAAACCCCTCACATGGGACACCCAACCTACAGTAGTTGCTCAGAATACAGCCAACAATGTCCCAGGATTTGGAGCCCATCCTGCAGCCCCTGGACTCAAAAAACTCATGATTGCTCAATACTGCAGTGAAACCATGATTGCTGAATCTCGAGTAAAACTCTGCAACCTCAAATTCGATATACATGGCAAAGAAGAATTCGAAACCTTCTGTACAAAACTTGAGTCACTCCTGAACACTGTTGGCCTAGGATATATTGCCAATGATGAAGCGTGAAATGGTACAAGAGCAGACCATTTATTTGATATACTGCCTGAATGGCTTACTAGAAAAATCTGAGAACAAGGCCATCTAGTTGGTTGTGATCACCAATAATAGTGCCTGGCAAGAATCAAGACTATGGTCAAGCAAATCCTAACAGCTGGACCAATTCTGCCCTGAAGACAATTCAACAACAAGGAAAAGACTTGGACTAAGAAAGAAGAACCCAAGTATGAAGCATCTCAAGCTCTCTCAACATCCACTTCATGGATACCCAGAAATCATGAACCCACCCAGCCAAGTACCTTCAAGAAACTCACTGAAGGAGAAAGAAATGAACTTTAAAGAAGTGGAGCATGCTTCTATTGCCGAAAGACAGGATACATAGCCAGTGCCTGCCCTAATCGAAAACCCCGAACAGCAACATGAGCAACTGTTACCACTCTGCACCACCTCAACAATCTGACCACCAGAACACTAGACTTTGTCAAGTTAAGACAAACTGCTAAGGCTCCAACCAAAGGAAGTTAAAAAGCAGCTGGATATGACCTGTATGCAGCCAAAGAAGCTACAGTTTCCAACTGAGAAGTCAAGCAAGTCTATACAGGAATCAGCATCCAAATTCCTGAAGGACATGTTGGAAGAATATATTGTCACAGCAGCCTAGCACTGAAAGGACTCTCAGTAGAAGGAGGAGTCATTGATGAGGATTATACAGGCGAAATTATTATCCTTATCCAAAACCATAATTAGACACCCTTCAAGATTCCCATAGGTTTCTGCATTACCCAGATCCTATTCGAAAAAATCGAGTCAACCCTGACAGTCAAGGAAGTCCCTGAACTACTACCTACCATCTGAGGATCCAAAGGATTTGGCTCATCAACCAAGGCCCTAGCCCAATCTACCATGAACAAAGAAGAACAATTCTACAAGAAAATCGAAGATAGATATGTACCAAGTGGCCAATGCCCCCATGACATTGGAATGTACTCTTTCCAAATGATAGATGATTGCTTCTCTTATGTTAATGAACTGGCTCAAAGAAGAACCAACAGAAGGAAAGCTCCTATAACCAAAATCACCACCATTGGATCAGACAAACTGCTTACACTTAAAGCTTTCATCAATTGAGCACCTGTCAAGATTATGATAGACAGCAGTGCCTCAGGCAACTTTATCAATGAAGAAACAGCCAACAGACTCAAGGTCTTCACCTCTCCAGTACAACAAACTCAAGCAGTTGCTACAGCTGATGGAACCTCACATGTCATTAGCAAAGAAGTCCACAATCTGTCCTTCCGAATTGGTGACTACTGAGTACATGTTACCCTCCAAATCGTACCACTTTCTGACAATGAAATCATCCTTAGAACCCCATGGTTGAAACAAGAGAACCCTATGATTGATTGGGTAAACCATTCTCTGACTATCAAGAAAGGATGCCACAACTTCAAACTGCAAGGCAAAAGGGACCCACTCAACTCTAGTGACCCTGGACCAAAGATTACCCACATCAACAAGCTACAACTCAAAAAATTAGTCAAGAAATACCCTCTCTTTGCCATCTCCATCCATCCATCCAAAGAAGAACCTGAGAACTCTGAAGAAGACTTTTCCAAAGTCGATAGCCATGTCAGACCACTACTCTAGAAATTCCGAGACATATTTCCAAAGAAGCTTCCAAAAGGCCTACCTCCTAAATGAGCAGTAGACCATGCCATCAAGACCATTCCTGATGCCAAGCCAGCCTTCAAGTCAATCTACCACATGTCGCCAAGAGAAATTGATGCACTCAAGAAGGAAATCGATGAACTCCTAGAACAAGGATTCATCAGACCCAGTATATCACCTTATGGTGCACCAGTCCTCTTTGTTGTCAAGAAAGGAGGAGACCTGCAAATGTACATTGATTACCATGACCTCAATGAACAGACTATCAAGAACTGTTGCCCACTACCCAGAATCAATGAGATATTCGATAGGCTTACCAACCCACAATTCATGAGCTCTTTTGACCTGTGAAATGATTACTGGCAAATTGCCATGAAAGAAGAAGACATCTATAAGACAGTCTTCTGAACTTACAATGGACATTTCGAATTTCTGGTTATACCCTTTGGCTTAACTAATACTCCAGCAATCTTCCAGATACTGATGAATACCATCTTGCACCCATACCTAGACAAATTCATTGTTGTCTACATCAATGACATCCTAGTCTTTAGCAAAACCCTGGAGGAATATCTTGAACACCTTGAACTAGTGCTACTGAAACTCCAAGAAAACTGACTCTTTGCAAAACCAGCAAGTGTAAATTCCTCCTGAAGGAAATTCAATTCCTTAGATACATTGTCACCCCAAATAGAATTAAAGTAGACCCCAGCAAAATCTCCACAATCAAGGATTGGCCCAGATCCAAGAAGCTGAAAGACCTACAGTCATTCCTGGGATTAGCAAACTATTATAGATGATTTGTTACCAACTTC
Organism: Jimgerdemannia flammicorona; assembly: GCA_003990745.1. Taxonomy (NCBI): domain Eukaryota; kingdom Fungi; phylum Mucoromycota; class Endogonomycetes; order Endogonales; family Endogonaceae; genus Jimgerdemannia; species Jimgerdemannia flammicorona. The sequence continues at coordinate 24,499 of RBNI01000517.1, read as the reverse complement.
ACCAAAATCGCTACTGCCCTTACCCAAATGACCAAGCACAACAAGAAAGGAGAACAGCCTTGGACCATGAAATAAGAGAAAGACTTCAACAATCTTATAAATTGGGGACCCGAACAAGATACAGCCTTCTAAGCACTGAAGGATGCCTTGATAACCACTCCAGTACTTCAAGCAGCAAACCCTGCCCTACCATATGAAGTTACTACTAATGCCTCTGATCTAGCCCTTGGAGCCATGCTTATGTAAGAAGGACATCCTGTGGCCTATCACTCCCACAAGTTCAATGATGCCGAAATTAACTACATAACTCATAAGAAGGAAATGTTAGCCATCATAGACACTCTAATCAAATAGTGACCATACCTAGAAGGAGTACACTTCACTGTACTGACTGACCACAAGTCATTAGTCAACATCAAGACCCAGGCTACCCTTTCTCGAAAGCAAGCCAGCTCACCAACTTTGACTATAAAATCCAGTACCACCCTGGCAAGGAAAACATTGTTGCTGATGCAATCTCCAGACCACCCATTGAAGAAGTTATCCAAACCCTTACCTTGATTACAAACTCTATCATGGAACAAATTATCACAGTATGTGCTGATGATAAGGAAGCTCAAGCACTCTGAGAAATCCTAAACAGTGATGATGCTGACAAGCATATATGGTACAATCAATACCAACTCAAGGACAATGCTATCTATTACAAGGACAGACTATATGTCCCAAAAAACAGAGACCTCCAAAGGACTATCCTATTCGAATATCATAATGCACCTACAGCCAGACATTTAGGATTTGATAAATGCTATAAAGTTATCTCCTGGAACTTCTATTGGCCTCATATGGCAGATTAGCTCAAGACTTATATCACTTCCTGTGATGCCTGCCAACACAATAAGTCCTCAACACTAGCAAAACCTGACCTACTCCACCCTATCCTGGTACCATCCACTAATTGGGAATAAATCTCTATGAACTTCATTGTCTTTGTGGACTATCTCAGCAAACAAGCCCACTTTGTATCAACTACTACTACTGCAACAGCACCAGACATAGCCACACTCTTGTTTGACAACATCTTCCACTATCATAGTCTTCCTAAGATCATTGTTAGTGACTGAGATCCGAAATTCACCAGCCATTTTTGGAAAGCCCTCCATGCACACCTTGGAACAAAACTTGCACTATCTACAGCCTTTCACTCTGAAACTGATGGCCAAACTGAAAGAATGAACTGAACTCTGGAACAAATGCTAAGGAACTACATTTCCTATAGACAAGATGATTGGCATAAACACCTCACTGCAGTCAAGTTTGCCTATAACAACAACAAGCAAGCCTCCCTTGGAATGACCCAATTCTTTGCCAACATAGGACAAACCCCAAATACTCCTCTGACACTTATCCAAACCACTGAAGAATTCTCCACAGTCAAAGCTATTGAAGAATTCCTACTCTGAATGCGAAATCTAAGTCAGATCGCTATCGAGAATTTATCATGAGCTCAAGAACAACAGTCATAGTATATTAACCAACACCACTGTGAAGAAACCTTTGATATTGGTGAAAAAGTTCTACTAGACATCTGAGGATACCGAGTTAATAACCTCAAGCACAGACCATCTACAAAGCTGAACAGCAAATTCATTGGACCATTTGAAGTCATTGCACAAGTCTCTCCAATCTCTTACAAATTGGCGCTATCAGACACTATTAAGATTCACCCAGTCTTCAATGTCCAATGTCTCAAGCGATACAATGACAATGATGACAAGCTATTTCCAAACCAAACCATGAAACCACCTGCACCTGTTATTATTAATGATCAAGAAGAATATGAAGTTGAACAAATCCTCAACAAATGTGGCCACAAGAACCACCCTGAGTACCTTGTCAAATGGAAAGGATACCTGATTCATGATACAATATGGGAACCCAAGACCAACCTCCAGAATGCTACTGACTTAGTTCAGGAATATGATTCCTTGAACAACTGAAACCTGAATACTCCAATACCTATCAGTATATACTATATATTACCCTCCTGAATACTATAATTATCATGAACAAAATCAAGAACTCAGCAATTAAGACAAAAGAATACTGACCTCCTAGAAAAGTTAGCAAAACTGAAAGCCAGTCTATTATCCCTGTACCACTGATGGGAAATAAGGCATAGACATTTAAAAAGATTCCTTAGAGGAAATTCTCCAGCAGTGAATGACATCAGAATCACTTCTGGCACATGGCATTGAATATATGACCCTTTAACATATGAATCCAATGCATTAGGCAACTGTACTATGAGCATGCCACTTTCTGAGAAAAATGGACTTTACCGGACTTTTGATCTCCCAAATGGTGTAATAACACTAGAACAAAATTAGAAGGCCCTGACAAGGACATCAAAAGCTAAGAAGGGGAGAGTTGTAAGCACACAACCTCCAAGCCACCGAAATCACACGTTACCCTCTGAACAAGCCACTGAAATCACCTGCGACCTCCAAACAAATCTGGAAATCACCTGCAAGATCACGAAGCTGAGTCAAACCAAAGTCACAGTACACAAAGCTGAGTCAACACGAAGTCACAGAACACAAGATTCATACAAATGGAATCTTACCAATCAGGACCAAATGTATATATACCAAGCACTGAGATGCATCAAAACAGAGAACCAAAATAAACAACAAACCACAACTTCTGAACATATACAACATGACTACTGAGATCTATAACTACATCTGTGCTGACATTTGGAATGCCATTATCAACTGAGCTATACCCCCTCTATCCCTCATGAATATCTATAGCCTAGCACTCCTCTACTTCATGGAAGCCTGATGGAATGCCCTGAACATGCTTAATAAGGCCCACTGGATTGGATAAATCTCAAGCTACTACCAGATCGGCTGCCTCCTAGAAGACATGGTTGAGCACCACTATGACACGAACATTATTCAGATGTCTCAACATCAGAAGCTCATTGCCCGCAAACACTGAGAACTCTTTTATGAGTATAGCACCTTTATTCTCTGCCTCCAAGTTACTATCAGTAAAATGGTTGCTACTCTGTCCTATGGCCAAATCAATGACATAATACAAGAACTCAACCACAAGTATCTTGAGTACATTGAAACCACAGACAGAACCTTCCCACACCCCAATGACCACATCCTGCAAATGCCCCAAGTTAGATATGCTATGAAGGATGTCTACAATATAATCCACTTCGACGAAGATGAAGCAAAAGACAATGATCTCTCTGATGCCAATATGACCTCAAGCCAAGGATCTCTGCTAACTCTGATCACACTGCCAACCCTGCCGATGAACTTACAATAGTTCATAACCACCTACGAGACCTATTGGGACAATGACCACTAGCACGAATACCAATCTGCATTCACTTCCAATTACTTCAATTACAATGAAGAGACCAGAGAACACAACCTGTACCTCCAGACAACCCTAGAGATCGAACCAACAACTCCACCACCTGAGTATGAGTGACATGAACCACAGCTATCAGCTTACTACAACCCTGCAACTTATAGTACTGTAACCTATAGAAGGTATGCAGACAGCGAATCTGATGAAAGTGAAGACAATGTACCCCTCCTTCACCCACCAACACCTTATCCAGCCTACAAGACAGACGATGCTATCCTGTGAGACAAAGATGAAGTTCCAATATATTATTACCTCAGCCAATAAGGAGAAGTAATCCGCGAACCACTCTTCCTAGACAACTACTTCATCAGAGATGATGTCATTGATGGTGATGTCATTGAAGACTACTCAGACAGTGTCTAAATCTATAAATAGCTTAGCAGTCATAGTATAGTTAGATTAGCCTTGTATGATATGACTGTGAACTGACTCAGCAGTCAGACAATCTCTTGACATACCAGATCACACTTGTACTATGTGACTGCATTCTGACTCAGCAAGGCACTTAGTGCTACATCTATATCTAGTATAGTCCAGATAGCCCCTCACTAGTATAAATACCCCCTCCCCCAGACCTCAGAATCTCAGACTTGAACAATCCAAATATAACTCCTGAGCACTTCCCTACAATATCCCTTTATACAACTACTCCTAGTATAGCAATATCATGAATAGCGAATAAACCTATTTAATAATCCACAAACTACTCTTAAGTAAATCTGCTCCCCATTAGATTCCACTCCTAACTCCATCACAAAATTTCCTAATTGGGTGTTGTCTGCAGTGAAACGCCAATTCAACTAAGCTGGTCTTAGTTTCTTGAACTTCCTAAAATATGGAAAATCCTGAACATCCAGAACTAGTCCAAAAAAGGACTTTGGTTGAGACATTAACCTGATCTTGAAATCAATAAGCATAGAGGACATACTCTATATGAAATTGATCTTGACCATAAGAAATCAGTCTTCCAGAATATCTAGAACTTCCAGAAAACTCTTCCAAAACTACATAATGGTTACCCTAAAAAGCAACCCTCTTACATCGAGATACTTCATGCTTGGGTTCTTCTTTCTTGGTCCAAGTCTTTTTCTTATTGTTAAATTGTCTTTAAGGCAGAATTGGTCCAGCTATTAGGATTCTCTTGACCATAGTCTTGATTCTTACTAGATACCATTGTTGATGATCACAACCAACTGGGCGGCCTTGTTCTCGGATTTTTCTAGTAAGCCATTTAGGCAGGGCATCAAATAAATGGTCTGCTCTTGTACTATTTTGTACTTCATCATTGGCAATATATCTTAGGCCAATAGTGTTCAGGAGTGATTTGAGTTTTGTACAGAAGGTTTTGAATTCTTCTTTGCCATATATATCAAATTTGAGGTTGCAGAGTTTTACTTGAGATTTAGCGATCATAGTTTCACTGCAGTATTGGGCAATCATAAGTTATTTGAGTCCAGGGGCTACAGGATGGGCTCCATATCCTGAGGCATTATTTGCTGCATTCTGAGTGACTACTGCAGGTCAGGTGTCCCATGTGAGGGGTTTTTCAGGAAGGGTTCACCACCATTCTTTGGCGGATCCTTGGAAGAATGTAACAACTTGGTAGATATAGGCTGTAGTGATAGCAAAGAGTTATTTCAGAGTGTAGTCTTGATTGTTTGTCAGAGCGCAGTCAGCAATTTGCTCATTGGTCTATTTATTGGCTTCAAAATTGGTATCAACTATACTAATAAAGCTTTGGACTTCTTGTGCAGTATCATTGAAGGTAGGTAAACTCAGATTTTTAGTAGGTTGAGTCTATTCAGCTAAGGTAGTAATGGTTGCTGCCATTATGGCTACCTGGGCTGTGAGGTCTAGAATCTGTTGGTTTGCCATGTTATTTACTAAAGGTGGTTGGACTACTAGTAGTGGTGTTACTGATACTACTTGAGGTACTGGTGCAGAGTGTGATGATATTCTTTGAGTCTGTATAAGTTACTGGAGTAATAGTTGTGGATCTGGAGTGAGGGCTTGATAGATAGCTGTTTGTTGCTGTATAGGTGTGTTCTGTCCTGATGGAGGTACATCTCCTTCAATAGTATATCTGGGATCGAATTCACTGAGATACTCCTCCTCCTCTTCAGTTTGATCCTCATATAATTGAGTTTGCTTAGCATCAAAGTAGACTGAATCAGTTATATATCTGATTTCAGATAGACTTAATTCAAAGTCAAGTTCTGGTTTGGTATTAGTTTCAGGTTCAGGTAAGGCTGTAGCTAGGCCTGCTTCTGGTTCAAGGTCAGATTGTTGATGAAGAGTTTCTCTTGCTTCTTTCTTAAGGATATGTCAGACCTTGCTGTTCTGGAATCGGTAGTATAATGCAGTCTTGGTCCTAGTATGGTGAAAGTCAGTAGAGTTAAGCCACTTGGCTACAGAGGCTTGAGCTTTGTGAGGAACTAAGGCTAGAAAGACTGCTGCTAGTTGTCCTAGGTTGCTCGAATTTATGGAGCTGACAAAACTCTTGTTGAGAAGAGTAAAGAAGGCTTCTATAAGACCTTCTTCATTCTGACTTGCTGGGTGTAGTGCAAGGAGTTCAGTGAATAGGATTTCACCTATTTGCTGGTTTAATCAGAGTACTTCTTTCTTTGAATGAAGTTTGTCCCACTTGTTGCAGGTATGGAGGTCAAATTGTCCTTATATGTCAGGTTCAATTCTCTCCAGACTGTCAGATGGTTCAGGATAAATTCCAGTTCAGAGGTTGGGCTTTATACCAACTTGTAGGAATTCATAGAAGGGTTTGTAGCAGGGTGAGGAAGTGTCTTGAAGCAGAATTAGATTGTAAACTACTGCTACTAAGTTGTAAGAGGATTGCTTTTTAGGGTAACTGTTACATAGTTCTAGAAGGGTTTTCTGGGAGTTCTGGATATTCTGGAAGACCATTTTCTTATGATCAAGATCAATTTCATATGGAGTACATCCTCTATGCTTATTAATTTCAAGATCAGGTTGACATCTCAACCAAAGTCCTTTTTCGGACTAGTTCTGGATGTTCAGAATTTTCCATATTTCAGGAAGTTTGAGAAACTAAGACCAGCTTAGTTGAATTGGTATATTACTGCAGACAATACCCAATTAGGAAATTTTATGATGGGGTTAGGAGTGGGGAAGTGTTCAGGAATGTTTTTGTATATTCGAGTCTGAGATTCTGAGGTCTGGGAGAGGGGGTATTTATACTAGTGAGAGGCTATCTGGACTATATTAGATATGGATGTAGCACTAAGTGCCTTGCTGAGTCGGAATACAGTCACATAGTACAAGTGTAATCTGACATATCAAGAGATCATCTGACTGCTGAGTCAGTTCACAGTCATATCATATAAGGCTAATCTAACTATACTATGACTGCTAAGCTATTTATAGGTTTAGGTACTATCTAGGTAGTCTTTGATGACATCACTATTGATGACATCATCTCTGATGAAGTAGTTATCTAGGAAGAGTGGTTCACAGATTACTTCTCCTTGTTCGCTGAGGTAATAATATATTGGAACTTCATCACCATCCTACAGGATAGCATCATCTGTCTCATATGCTGGATAAGGTGTTGGTGGGTGAAGAAGGAGTGCATTGTCTTCACTTTCATCAGATTCGCTATTTGTATACCTTCTATAGGTTACAGTACTATGAGTCGCAGAGTTGTAGTAAGCTAGTGGCTATGGCTCATGTCACTTGTACTCGGGTAGTGGAGTGGTTGGTTCGATCTTGAGGGTTGTCTGAAGGTACAGATTGTATTCTCCAGTCTCTTCATTATAGTTGAAGTAATCAGGGGTGAATGCAGGTTAGTATTCATACTAGTGGTCATTGTCCCAGTAGGTCTCATAGATAGTTATGAACTATTGCAAGTTCATCAGCAAGGTTGGTGGTATGATCAGAGTTGGCAGAGATTCTTGGCTTAAGGTCATATTGGTATCAGAGGGATCATTATCTTCTACTTTATCTTCATCAAACTGGATTATATTATAGACATCCTTTATGGCATATCTGACTTGAGGCATTTGTAGGATATGGTCATCAGGATAGGGGAAGGTTCTGTCTGTAGTCTGAACATATTTGAGATACTTGTGGTTGAGTTCTTGTATCATGTCATCAATTTGGCCATAGGACAGAGTAGCAACCATTTTGCTGGTGGTAACTTAGAGATGAGGAATAAAGGTGTTGTACTTGTAGAAGAGTTCTCTATGTTTGTGGGTGATGAGCTTCTGGTGTTGAGATATCTGGGTGATGTCTATATTATGGTGGTGTTTGACCATGTCTTCTAGAAGGTGGTCAATCTGGTAGTAGCTTGAGATTTGTCTGATTCAGTAGACCTCATTAAGCATGTTCAGGGCATTTCATCAGGCTTCCACGAAGTAGAGGGGTGCTAGGCTATGGATATTCATGAGGGGCAGAGGGGGTGTGGCTTGGTTGACAATGGTATTCCAAATGTCAGCACAGATGCAGTTGTAGATCTTGGTGGTCATATTTGTATATGTTCAGAAGTTGTGGTTGTTGTTTGTTTTGTGTAAGAGGGTTGCTTTTTAGAGTAATCATTACATAGTTCTAGAAGGGTTTTCTGGAAGTTCTGGATATTCTGGAAGACTGTTTCTTATGGTCAAGATCAATTTCATATGGAGTATATCCTCTATGCTTATTGATTTCAAGATCGGGTTGACATCTCAACCAAAGTCCTTTTTTGGACTAGTTCTGGATATTCAGGATTTTCTGTATTTCAGGAAGTTTAAGAAACTAAGACCAGCTTAGTTGAATTAGCATATCGCTGCAGACAATACCTAATTAGGAAATTTCGTAATGGGGTTAGGAGTAGGACCTAATGAGGAGCAGATTTACTTAAGAGTGGTTTGTGGGTTATTAAATAGGTTTATTCACTATTCATGATATTGCTATACTAGGAGTAGTTGTATGAAGGGGTATTGTGGGGAAGTGTTCAGGAATGTTCTTGTATATTTGAGTCTGTTCAAGTCTGAGATTCTGAGGTCTGGGGGAGGGGGTATTTATACTAATAAGGGGCTATCTGGACTATGCTAGATATGGATATAGCACTTAGTGCCTTGCTGAGTCAGAATATAGTCACATAGTACAAGTATAATCTGACATATCAAGAGATTGTCTGACTGCTGAGTCAGTTCACAGTTATGTCATATAAGGCTAATCTAACTATACTATGACTGCTAAACTATTTATAGGTTTAGACGCTGTCTGGGTAGTCTTCAGTGACATCACCATCGATGATATCATTTCAGATAAAGTAGTCATCTAGGAAGAGTAGTTCGCAGATTACTTCTCTTTATTCACTGAGGTAATAATACTTTATCACCATCCCACAGGATGGCATCATCTGTCTCATATACTGGATAAGGTGTTGGTGGATGAAGGAGGGGTGCATTGTCTTCGCTTTCATCGGATTTGCTGTCTGTGTATCTTCTATAAATTACAGCACTATGAGTCATGGGGTTATAGTAAGCTGGTAGCTGTGGTTTATAATACTCATACTCGGGTAGTAGAGTGGTTGGTTCAATCTCGAGAGTTGTCTGGAGGTACAGGTTGTGTTCTCCAGTCTCTTCGTTGTAGTTGAAGTAATCAGGGGTGAATGCAAGTTAGTATTCATACCAGTAGTCATTGTCCCAATAAGTCTCGTAGGCTGTTATGAACTGTTGTAAGTTCATCGGCAAGGTTGGCAGAGTGATCAGAGTTGGCAGGGATCCTTGGCTTGAGGTCATGTCAGCATCAGAGAGATCATTGTCTTCTGCTTCATCTTTATCAAGACTAATTCTGCTCTGAAGACAATTTAATAAGGAAAAGACTTAGACTAAGAAAGAAGAACCCAAGCATAAAGCATCCTGAGCTCCCTCTATATCCACCTCATAGATACTTAGAAATCCTGAACCTACTCAGTTAAGTACCTTTAAGAAACTCACTGAAGGGAAAAGAAATGAACTTTGAAGAAGCAGAGTATACTTCTATTGCCAAAAGACAGAATACATGACCAGTGTCTGCCCTAACTGAAAACTCTAAACAGCAATATGAGCAACTGTTACCACTCTGTACTATCTCAACAATCTGACCACCAAGATATTAGACTTTATCAAGTTAAGGCCAACTGTCAAAAAGCAGCTAGTTATGACCTATATACAGCCAAAGAAGCTATAGTCTCCAACTGAAAAGTCAAGCAAGTCTATACAGAAATCAGCATCTGAATCTCTGAAGGATATATTGAAAGAATATACTATTACAGCAGCCTAGCACTGAAAGGACTCTTAGTAGAAGAAGGAGTCATTGATAAAGATTATACAGATAAAATCATTGTTCTTATCTGAAACCATAGTTAGATACCCTTCAAGATCCCCATTGGTTTCTGCATTGCCCAGATCCTATTTAAGAAAATTAAATCAACTCTGATAGTCAAGGAAGTCCCTGAACTACTGCCTACCATCCAAGGATCCAAAGAATTTAGTTCATCAAACAAGACCCCAGCCCAACCTACTGCAAGCAAAGAAGAATAATTCTATAAGAAAATTGAAGATGGATATATACCAAGTGGCTGATATCCCTATGATATTGAAATGTACTCTTTCCAAATGATTGACAATTACTTCTCTTATATCAATGGACTGGCTCAAAGAAGAACCAATAGAAGGAAAGCTTCTATAATTGAAATTACTACCATTGGATCAGACAAACTGCTTACACTTCAAGCTTTTGTCAACTGAGTACCTGTCAAGATTATGATAGACAGTGGTGTCTTAGGCAACTTCATCAATGAAGAAACAGCCAATAGACTCAAGGTCCTGATATCTCCAGTACAACAAATTCAAGCAGTTGCTATAGCTGATAGAATCTTTTTTTTTTTTTTTTTATAGTCACTTGGACTCTGCCATTTATTACCCATCTATTAATAAGTTTACAGTATACCCTCCCACTACCCAATCCCCATAGGGGTGCCACTCCCCCCACCTACATGAACAAAGACCACTTTCTCACCTACAATTCCAACCCTCCCCCCACTCTGCCTACAGATTTTCTCTACCAAATGATGCCTTCGACCTCTCTGCAACCTCCAATCAAGCCACCAGCCCATCAGGGTGTCTTCCATAAGACTATGCCACCTCAGTAGCCTGACCTCTGAGCCAAGTCTCCTCCCATCTTCAAAAACAAATAACCAGTGACTGGCCAGCTCCATCCAAATGGCCAAAGCCCAGTCTAATATCAGCTATTTCTTTCCCACCCCCTCCTCCAATCTATCCCTTAAATCCTCCCATCACTCCCACATACCAGCTCCCCTACACACTACCCCCAAATGATCCCCAATGTTTTGCCAAAAGGTACTAAGTACCTCACACTCTTCTAGCCAATGTTCAGGCATCTGTACATATCCCCCTTCCTGTCCTACATTGTAACACTCTTCACAGTTGAAGCAACCTCCCTCGATAAGGTGATCAGAGCAGAAGTTGAGCATGATATTCTGCCTCAGCACACACCACCAAACCACCCAGTACTTCAGCAGCAGCCACCTCCTCACCTCAGCACTCCAGGCCCAAATGCTATGCCAGTCCCACTCCTCGCCGATTCCTACTCCTTGCCAACTGCTAGGCCACAGGTCCTGGCCTGGTCCCCATTGGCATTCAACCCCATCACCAATGTCAAACTCAATTAAGGGAATGCTACTCAGTAACACTCGGTCCCATCTCCACATTGCTGGGTTCCAAGCTGCCTCCTCTTCATTTCCCTGCTACCTAATTCCAATGCAGTGCACCCCCTCTGCCACTCCTCACCAGAAGCCTTTGTATTGCAAGTGTTTGGTGTTCTGAAGGCCCACAAGTGCTAGGAGATCACCAGTTGAACCCCTTGGAGAGGACCTCATCTCTCAGACTTTCTGCAGTAGGGGGACCCAGTCACCCCCTCTCAACTCCACTGCTCTCTTCAGCCACCACACTCACAAGCAGTGCAGCCTCTTAGGAAAGTCAACCAGCCCAAGTCCCCCACTCGCCACCAGTAAGGACAAGACCTCTCAGCTAATTTGACTCCACCTTCCAGCTCAGATCCACCCCTTGGCCAGCTTCATTAATTGTTTCACCACCCAAGCTGGGAAGTCCAGATGATAAGCCAGATACTATAACTTTGGCAGCCAATAGACATTCAGAATCGAAATGCGTCCTGCCAGAGACAATTGGCAGCCCCTCTAACTCTGCAAGGCCTCCTCCCAGATGCCAATCCGCTGCTCCCACCAAAGGTAGGGCAGAACTGACCCATAGACTGACAGATAAATACCCAAGTACTGTACCACCTCACCAGTAGAGACAATGGTACCAATAATCTCCCCTCTCACCAGACTATTGCCTAACACTATTGTTTCATACTTATGCTAATTAAGCCTAGCCCCAGAGTTTGCCTCATACCACTTCACTGTTTCCTTGAGCTTCTCAACATCTGCAATTGATCCCAGGCCAACCACCATGTTATCTGCAAATGCCCCTACTTTCCACCCAATACCAAAGATAGAGAGCCCTATTATCTTCTGTCTGATTCTATCCATGAAGGGCTCCAGAGAGAGAGCATACAAAATGGGGGACAGTGGGTCCCCCTGGGGCACCCCCCTACCTAGGGGAAATGCTACCCCTCTGTGTCCATTATACATGAGTGCAGCCCTACTTCCTTCCAGTAGGCTGATCATAGAGGTCCTGAACTGGTGTAGGACCCCAATCCTATCCAATACTTTCACCAGCCAGACCCACCACACTCAGTCATAAGCTTTCTCCTGGTCCAGAAAGACCAGATGCCCATCCAGTCCACTGGCTCACACCTCTTCAATAACTCTATGAACCCACACTGTGCTATCCCTGATGAGCCAGCCTCCCACAAAGCCCCTCTACTCATCACCCAAGACTTGCTGGGCCACCTTTTGCAACCTTGCGACCACCACCTTGGTAACCAACTTTCTGTCCATATCCAGTAGCATAATCAGCCTCCAGTTCTTCCAGTCCTCTCACCTTCCCTTGTTCTTATAAAACAATATCACCAGCCCCAGATCCTGTTCTCCCACCCATCTCCCCATCTGTAGAATCCAATCACACAGTGTCATCATCTCTCCCAGTACTCCTGGAACCCCCACCATCTTTTTCCAGAAGTCCCAGGGCAGGCCATCCTCCCTAAGTGCCATACCCAAGGTTGTCACAGCAAGAACCTGGTGGATTTCCTCCTCTTGCACCAGCAGTACCAAGTCACCCAGCCTATCTGCTCGTGTAGGGTGCCAATCCTCCAATGCTCAGTCAATGTCCTCAGTATCTGTCCCACCCTCCTCCTCACTCCACAATCCACTCCAATGCTCCTTTAATAATCCAAGAATATCTTGTACACCATGCACCAATATACCATCAGCATTAATCACCCCCTCTCATCTTTGTTGCACCCTTCTCACCTGAAGAGCTCTTGTGAGAAACTTTGAGAGCTGCTCTCCTTCCTCCAACCCCTACCAACAAAGCTGCGCTGCCAGACCCTGGACCCTTGCCTCTTTCTCATTCTGCAGCACCTGTTGTAGTTCACCCACCTCTATTCTTACCCTTATCAATCTCCAGTCCTCCTCCCCCTCCAACATCACCAGTCTCACCCAGTCCTCTAAGAGTCTAGATAGTCTACTAGAAGCCCACTATACCCACCGCCTCTTCTGTTTCCCAGCCTCCTTACCAGCCTCACTCCAGAAGGTCCTGGCCATCTCCTTTATCCTCATCTACCAGATACCAACTGGGGTACCTTCCTGCCTCCAGCACTCCACTCACAGTTGAATGTCTTCAGCCCACTCATCCCACCAGATCTTATCATCTAGTAAGGAGGAATTGAGATGCCAATGTCCAGGCCCATCCCCACTCCCCCCAAAATGCCCCTGCCCTAAAAGCCCCCAATGATCCGACCAAGGACACTATTCTACCTCCAGTGACTTTCAAACATCTAAGCCCCAGCAGCTGGCTGTCAGAATCCAATCAATCCTTGTCCCCAGGCCCCCGGCTCAGTGTATGTATACCCTCCTATCCCCCCAATATTCTCTACCTGCATCCACCAGAGCACTCAGTCTTTCCACTTCCTTCCATACTGCCAGTCCTCCACTCTGACCCTCAGCTCCTCATCCACCATCAGTTCTATCCCTCAATATATCTCAAACCATATTGAAGTCCCCACTGAGCATATCTATCCCAACCTCTGCAAGAATTCTACTCTCCTGTAGGCCCTTCACCCAATTCACACACTCACCCCATACTACAGAGCAGTAATAGGAGCCCACTATGACTGGCTCCCAACCTGTGCATATCTACTCTCCCCAGACTAATCTATCCCCCTAGCTCCACATATTCCTTATCTCTCTTCAGCCTTTCCACACCAGAATCCCAACCTTGCCCTTCCAGACTACCTCACCTCCCCACTCCTTTGTCTATTTCAGTCTATCTAAGTCATCCTCATATCTGACATCCTGCAAGAGGAAGAGATTGGCCTCCAATCCCTTCAGCTAAGTAAAAATGTTCTTATATCGATAAGTGCCCTGTAACCCATTCATGTTCAAAGAAAAAATGTTGGTTGTATTATTTATAGTGAAAAATAGTATGTTATCAAGCTTTCTCTACTGCTCCATATTCATCTCCTCCTGCACCAAGTCCAGATTATATTCCACAGTCACCGCCTCCTCTTCAGCCCTCTGAGCCTCCAGTCCAGCCAACAGCTCATTCATCTCCCCATCTGCCTTCTCCTCGAATTCCTCTTGGTACTCCAGGCAGGCTTCCTGTCAGAGCTGCAGTCCATGATGCTTAGTCCAGCAGTATTCAGTTCTTTCTCCCACGACTTCTGCCATCTCTGCCTCCCACTCCTTATCTACCTTATAGCCCTCCTCCTCTAGATATACTGCAAGAATTTCCACCTTCAATGCCATTACTTTTTTTTTTTTTTATTTTTTTTTTTATTTTTTTTTTATAGTCACTTGGACTCTGTCTTTATTACCAGTCTATGAATAAGTATACATCATCACCACCCACTATCCAATCCCCATAGGGGGGCCCCTCCCCACCTCCTCATGAATAAAGATTACCCTTTTACCAACTACTCCAACTCTCCCCCCACTCTGTCTACAAATTTTCTCCACTAAGCAGCACCTCTGATCACCCTGCAGCCCCCAACCAAGCCACCAGCCTGTTAAGGTATCTTCCATAAGCCTATGCTACTGCAACAACCAGTCCCCCAAGCCCTGTCTCCTCTCATCCTCAAAAAAAAATAGCTAGTAACTGGCCAGCTCTTCAATGCCATCACCACCCCTTCTCCCTGCAGGATCCTCGCCCAATGCTCATCGCTCATTACCCTCAAATCTACCTCTCCCAACTCCTCAGCCACCAGGTTGTTCATCATCCTGCACATCCAAAGTAGGTTCTCCACCTCCTTTCCTCCAGGGGTCGCCGGCCTCCCACCATCCAGTATTGTGGTGTCAGCCCCAGCACTCACAGCCTCATCCTACTTCTCTAGGATGTCCACCAGTTCCTCCTCACTGACTACCACCACCTGTCCTCCTTTTGCCATCTCTGGAACTCCAAATTTCACTCACTGGGCCCTCCGCATTGGCTCATCCTCCACCACCCTACTTTAGGAAGCTGGGCCCTGCCTGATAATGGGAGTAGGGGTAGGGGAGTCCTCCCATGTCTCATTCCAAACCTCTAGCATACCATCTGCATATGGGTCCTTGTCAGTCACCTCTCTGTTCTCACCAGTCTCCTTCCCAGCACTCCCACTTCTCTCACCTGCCCAGATACTCACTTTGGCCCCCCCTGCATCCACCATCCTGCTTGTATCCTTCTGAGGCCCACCCTTTATCTTCACCAGCAGTTCCCTCTGTCTCTTACATCTCTGATCTCATTCCCACTGCTCCTTGCTCACTCGAATCTGCTTCTCCTCCACTACCTCCAAGTGTGTTGCCTCCTCAAAGGCCCTCCAAGCCTTTGTCTGCCATTCAACTGCACCACTCAACTCTTCCAGTACTTCCAATAGGTCCTCTTCCTCCTCCTCACTCCTCTTCACCTTTGTCACCTTGCACACTATTGCCCCCCAGACTATACCGGAAGGCCAGTCCCTTGCCTTCCTGGTGGCCTCCTTCTCTGCTAGCCAAATCCTCACATCCACATCTCCAGTCCTGAGTGAGGTCCCCTTCCAGACTCTGAATCCAATATCCACTACCTCTCCAGACTCTGAATCCAATATCCACCACCTCTCCATACTCTGCCATGACCTCCTCAACTCTCCTTCTCATCTCCATCACTGTCACTGTGGGCACCCCTTTCACCAACAGTTGGACCACTCTGAGATCTCATTTCAGACATTGTGCCATCGGAACACACACCTCTCCAACTATCAATTCAACCTTCAATGCTTCCTCCAAAGGCTCAGCCTTCTCAAAGCCCACCTCCACTCCCTCCAGTCTCTTCAAAAACTTTATGGACACTGCTCCAGCCACCTGCTTAGCAATCAGCCCCAATACTATTTTCGCCGTCACTGCTAGGCCCTGGAAGCACAGTGTCACCATGAATGCTGAGATCAATTTCTTGAGTAACAGTGCCACCGCCAGGCCCATCACACTATCTACCAAATCTCCTTGTCTCCCAAGCCCCAGTTGCTCAGCCACACCATCCATAGCCATATCTGGATTTTTTTCCAGATTAGCAGTCCCATCTCCATCAGCTATCACACCCCCCCCAGTCACTACACCTCCAGCCCCACTGCCCCCTCGGCCAAGGGCTACTCCCCCATATGCTGTCACCTTCTCCATTTTCTTACCTTTCCTCAACCAACCCTCCAGCCCCAATGTCTGCCTTCTCTCCTTCACCATTTCAGTAAAGCTCACTCTCCCAGATCCCTGTCCTCCACTACTGCCTCCTTCCCTTCTATATCTACCTGCCAGCAGCCCCCTCATACCTCCCCCCAGGCTAGGGCCTCTCCCCATGTACTGCCAGTCAAACGTACTCAGGCCGCCCTACTCAGTACATATCTCAGATTATCTGTCATTTGCCATGTTGCTAGTCTCTTTTCTCCAAAAATGATGTTGTAGTTGCTTTCCAAAGGTTGTGTAACCCAAGAGGTACTGGAGAGAGATGACAGCTGATAGAATCTCATATATTATTAGTAAGAAAGTCTGCAATCTACCCTTCCAAATTAGTGACTACTGAGTATATGTTACCCTCCAGATTGTACTACTTTCTGATAATGAAATCATCCTTGGGACCCTATAGTTGAAATAAGAAAACTCCATGATTAATTAGATAAACCATTCTCTGACCATTAAGAAAGGATGCCATAACTTCAAACTGTAAGGTGAAAAGGACCCACTCAGTTCTAGTGACCCTAGACCAAAGATCACCCATATCAATAAACTACAGCTTAAGAAATTGGTCAAGAAATACCCTCTCTTTGCTATCTCTATCCACCCATCTAAAGAAGAACCTGAGAACTATGAAGAAGACTTTTCTAAAGTTGACAGCTATGTCAGACCCCTATTCCAGAAATTCTGAGACATATTCCCAAAGAAACTTCTAAAAGGCCTACTACCTAAACAAGTAGTAGACCATACTATCAAGACTATCCCAGATATCAAGCCAGCCTTCAAGTCAATCTACCACATGTCTCTGAGAGAAATTGATGTACTCAAGAAAGAGATTGACAAACTTCTAGAATAAGAATTCATTAGATCTAGTGTATCACCTTATAGTGCACTAGTCCTCTTTATTATCAAGAAAGAAGAAGATCTATAAATATGTATAGATTACTATGACCTTAACAAATAGACCATCAAAAACTATTACCCACTACTCTGAATTAATGAAATCTTCAATAGGCTTACCAACCTATAATTTATAAGCTCTTTTAGTTTTTTTTTTATTTTATAGACTTAGAGTTTTACAGATTTTTATTGGAAGAGAACCTAGACTATATAGGCCAAAACCCTCTCCCACTACCCATCAAGCACTGCTCCCCTATTAACCTAGGCTAGCTATTGTCTAACAGCTTGACTATACTAGGTACAGCAGGGCCTATAGTGGCCTATACCTCATTCTGTGTACCATACTCTTCCTACCACCAGGGGGAACCCAGCTATATGTCAATAACTGAAAGTATATATCCGAGACCCCAATATATATACAAAGCCACACCCAAGCCAAATAGAATAGTCCCTACCACTCCAAAGAGAATGATAGGCAAAGAAAAACCCTCATCAAAGTATATTACAGTAGATAGGGCATAGTTCTCCTAGTCAAGGTAAGTAAAGAACTTATATGTAAGGTAGGAGAAGAGCTCTAATACCCCACTACTCAAGCCTGCAGACCTTGATCACATTGCTATATTAACTCTCAGTTCTAGTTGAGTATAGCCAAGATACCTGAAATAGATAGCCTTAAGCCTCCTGACCCCTCTCAATGACTGGGGCCCAACTCACTGAATTACCAAAAGAAGCCAAGAGTGACACCTACCACCTAACTACTCTATATTAATCAAAAGACCCCACCAAAGCAGCACCCACCCCAGCTCCAATGACTGCCTCCAGCCTGACACCCTACTAGTTTATCATAATTACTCTTTCTCCTATCTGTGATGGCCATCTCCCCTCCCATCCTGATATTACCTGAAAAATAGTCACCTATATCAGAACCATGCCTGCTGAGAAGTTCGCCAAAGCCAGAGGGCTCTACTATAGGTACTGAGGACCTACAGGTAACCTACACTAGACACTTGATGCCCAAGGTCAGCTGACTCTCTATATAACCCATAATACACTAAGACAGCACCTTGTTGGTAATAGTAAAAGGAAGAAAGTACTGTACCAAAATGGATGTACCCCAGATACAGCCAAAGGTACTAGAAACTGTAAAAAAGTAGAGAAGATACTGATTGGACACTGATAAAGAGGTAACTCATCACTATTGTCTCCCTCTTACTGCCCCACAATAGACAATTCATGAGCTCTTTTGATCTGTAAAATAGTTACTAGCAAATTGCTATGAAAAAAGAAGACATCTACAAGACAGTCTTCTGAACTTTCTATGGACATTTTGAGTTCCTGGTTATGCCTTTTGATTTAACTAATGCTCCTGCAACCTTTCAGATACTGATGAATACTATCTTACATCCATATATAGACAAATTTGTTATTGTCTATATTGATGACATCCTAGTCTTCAGCAAAACTCTGGAGGAATATCTTGAACATCTTGAACTAATACTACTGAAACTCTGAGAAAACCAACTCTTTGCAAAACTCAGCAAATGTGAATTTTTCTTAAAAGAAATTCAATTTCTTAGATATATTATTATGCTGAATAGAATCAAAGTAGACTCCAGCAAAATCTCCACAATCAAGGATTGGCCCAGACCTAAGAAGCTAAAAGATCTCCAGTCATTCCTGAAATTAGAAAACTATTACTAATAATTTATTGCAAACTTTGCTGAGATTACTACTACCCTTACTCAAATGACTAAGTACAGCAAGAAAGAAGAACAGTCTTAGACTATGGAATAAGAGAAAGACTTCAACAATCTTGTAAATTGAGGACTCAAACAAGATATAGCCTTTCAAGTACTGAAGGATATCTTGATAATCACTCTAGTACTTTAAGTAGCAAACCTAGCTCTACTATATAAAGTTACTACTGATACCTCTGATCTAGCTCTTGGAACAGTACTCATATAAGAAGGATACCCTGTGGCCTACTACTCTTATAAGTTCAATAATACTGAAATTAACTATATAATATATGAGAAGAAAATGTTAGCTATTGTAAACACTCTGATTAAATAGTGATCATATTTAGAAGGAGTATACTTCATCATATTAACTGATTACAAATCATTAGTCAATATCAAGACCCAGGCTACCCTTTTCCAAAAGTAAGCCAGATGGATAAAAGTCCTCATTAACTTTGACTATGAAATTCAGTATTGCCCTAGTAAGGAAAATATTGTTGCTGATGTAATCTCCAGATCACCAATCAAAGAAGTTATCCAAACTCTCACCTTGGTTACGAACTCTATCATGGAATAAATTATTATAGTATATGCTGATGATAAAGAAGCTCAAGCACTTTAAGAAATTCTGAGCAGTAATGATACTGACAAGTATACTTAGTATCATCAATACTAACTGAAGGACAATGCTATCTACTACAAAGACAGACTGTATATTCCAAACAACTGAGACCTCTGAAGGACTATCCTATTTGAATGTCATGACACCTCTATAGCTGAATATTTAGGATTTGACAAATACTATAAAGTTATTTTTGAAAACTTCTATTGGCCCTATATAGCAGATCAGCTAAAGACCTATATTACTTTCTATGATGCCTGCCAATACAACAAGTCCTCAATATTAGCAAAACCTGGTCTACTCTACCCCATCTCAGTACTATCTGCTAATTGGGAACAAATTTCTATGGACTTTATTATACAACTACTCTGAACTAAGAACAGAAAAGATGTAATTATTGTCTTTATGAACCATCTCAGCAAACAAGCCCCCTTTGTATCAATTACTACTACTGTAATAGTACTAGACATAGCCATACTCTTGTTTGATAACATCTTCTGCTATTATAGTCTTCCTAAGATTATTATTAATAATCAAGACCCAAAATTCATCAGCTATTTTTGGAAAGCCCTCCATATACACCTTGGAATGAAACTTGTACTATACACAGCCTTTCACCCTGAAACTGATGGCTAAACTGAAAGAATGAACTAAATACTGGAGCAAATGCTAAGGAACTATATTTCCTACAGATAAGATGATTGGTATAAATATCTCACTATAGTCAAGTTTGCCTATAACAATAGTAAGCAAACCTCTCTTAGAATGACTCCATTCTTTATCAATATAGGACAAAACCCAAACACCCCTCTAACACTTATCTGAACCACTGATGAACCCTCTATAGTCAAAGCTGTTGAAGAATTCCTACTCCAAATATACAACTTAAGCCTGATTACTATTAAGAATTTATTATAAGCTCAAGAACAATAGTTATAGTATGTTAACCAGTACTACTAAGAGAAAACTTTTGACATTAGAGAAAAAGTTCTACTAGATATCTGAGAATAATGAGTTAATAACCTCAAGTATAGACCATCTACAATACTGAACAGCAAATTTATTGGACCATTTGAAGTCATCACACAAGTCTCTCCAACTTCTTACAAATTAGTACTACCAAATATCATTAAGATTCACCCAGTCTTCAATGTCTAACATCTTAAGTGATATAATGAAAATGATAATGAGCTATTTCCGAACCGAACTGCAAAACCACCTATATCTGTCATTATCAATGACTAAGAAGAATATGAAGTTGAACAAATTCTCAATAAACATAGCCACAAGAACTATCCAGAATACCTTGTCAAATAGAAAGGTTACTCAATCTATGATGTGATATGGGAACCTAAAACCAATCTTTAGAATGCTATTAACTTAGTTCAGAAATATGATTCTTTGAACAACTGAAACCCTAAGTACCCCAGTATCTATTATACTATATATTACCCCTCCTGAACATCAAGTATCCTTATAATTATCATAAACAAAATCAAGAACTCAGTAAGTTAAGACAAAATACTGATCCTCTAGAAAAATAGCAAAACTGAAAGCCAGCCTATTCTTCCCATATCACTGGTGGAAAATGAGATATAGATATTTAAGAAGATTCCTTAGAGGAAATTCTCTAGCAGTGAATGATGTTAGAATTACTTCCAGTATATGTCATTAAATATATGACCCTTTAATATATGAATCTAATGTATTAGGTAACTGTATTATAAGTATATCACTTTCTGAAAAAAATGGACCTTATCAGACTTTTGACCATCCAAATGGTGTAATAATACTAGACCAAAATTAGAAGACCTCTGATGAGGATATCAAAAGCTAAGAAGAGAAGAGTTGTAAGCACACAACCTCTAAGCCATCAAAATTACATGTCACCTCTGAACAAATCCAGGAATCACATATATGATCATGAAGCTGAGTTAAACTGAAGTTATAGTGCACAAAGCTGAGTTAACTCAAAGTTATAAAATATAAGATTTACACAAATGGAGTCTTACTAATCAAGACTGAATGTATATATACCAAGTACCAAGATACATTGAAATAGAGAACTATAACAAATCAAACAAATAACTCTAACTCCTAAATATATATAAATATAACCACTGAGATCTACAACTATATCTACACTAACATTTGGAATACTATTGTCAACTAAGCCACACCTCCTCTACCCCTCATGAATATCCATAGCTTAGTATCTCTCTACTTTGTAGAAGCATGATAGAATGCTCTGAACATACTTAGTGAGATCTACTGAATCAGACAAATTTCAAGCTACTATCAGATCAGTTGTCTTCTAGAAGATATGGTCAAATACTACTATGATATGGAAATTACTCAGATATCTCAATACCAGAAACTCATTGCCTACAAATACTGAGAACTCTTCTATAAGTATAGCTCCTTTATTTCCCACCTCTAAGTTATTACCACTAAAATGGTTACAACTCTGTCCTATGGTCAAATCAATGATATGATATAAGAACTCAACTACAAGTATATCGAGTATGTCCAAACTACAGACAGAACCTTCCTACACTCCAATGACTATATTCTGCAAATGCCCCAAGTTGGATATACTATGAAGGATATCTATTATATAATCTAATTTAATAATGATGAAGTAGAAGACAATGATCCCTCTGATGCCAATATGATCTTGAGCCAAGGATCTCTACTAACTCTGATCACTCTGCCAGTCTTACCAATAAACTTACAACAGTTTATAAATATCTATGAGACCTACTGGGATAATGACCACTAGTATGAATACCAGCCTGTATTTACCTCTAATTACTTTAACTATAATGAAGAGACTGGAGAACATAACCTATATCTCTAGATAACCCTCAAGATTGAATTAACAATCTCACTATCTGAGTATGAATGATATGAAGTATAACTACTAATATACTACAACTCTGCAACTTATAGTACCATAATCTATAAAAGGTATACAGATAGCAAATTCAATAAAAGTAAAGACAATATACCTCTCTTTTACTCATCAACTTCTTATCCAGTATATGAGACAGATGATGCTATCCTATAGGATGGTAATGAAGTCCTAATATATTATTATCTCAGTAAATAGAGAGAAGTAATCTGCAAACCACTCTTCCTAGATGACTACTTTATCAGAGATGATATTATTGATGGTAATGTCATTGAAGACTACCCAGACAGTGTCTAAATCTATAAATAGCTTAGCAGTCATTAGTATAGTTAGATTAGTCTTGTGTAATATAATTATATTCTGACTCAGTAAGATACTAAGTACTACATCTATATTTAGCATAGTCCAGATAGCCTCTTACTAGTATAAATACCCCCTCCTCTAGACCTCAGAATCTCAGACTTGAATAATCTGAACACAACTCCTGAGCACTTCTCCACAATATCTCTTCACACAACTACTCCTAGTATAGCAATATTCTGAATAGCAAATAAACTTATTTAATAACCCACAAACTACTCTTAAGTAAATCTAGGTCCCAATCCTAACCCTGTTATAAAATTTCCTAATTGGGTATTGTCTGCAGTAATATACCAATTCAACTAAGCTGGTCTTAGTTTTTTTTTTTTTTTTTTATAGTTACTCAGACTTCTCTTTATTATCTCAATCTATAAATAATAATACAATTGCACTCCCACCCCTCACCCAATACTCTTTGGATCCCCTTCTCCACTCTTTATCACTCTCTGTTGGAGGATAACTCAGCCACCCACCATCCAAACCCTCTCTCCACTTTTCCAGCAAATATACATCACTAAATTCCATTGGCCCCCCTCATCTGGTCCCCACTCTCTCCACCAGCTATTCAAAATGTCAAGTATTAACCACTCTCACTGTACCACCCTAGTTCTAACTCCCACTTACTGGCCCTCCTTGAATACATGTAACCAATGCCCAGCCAGCCCAACCCAAATTGCCAAAACCCATCCTAAGGTCAACCACTTATCTCTAACTCTGTCCACTAATCTTCAGTAGAGGTCCTCCTATTGCCCCTCTTTTCCCTTCACCAGAGCCTGCAGTCTTAACAGATTCACAATATAGTACCAAAACTCCTCCAGAACTTCACACTTACTAAGCCAATGTTCAGACATTTGTACCACTCCCCTCTCCTGTCCAATATCTAAATATTCCTCATACTCAAAAGTACTATCTACTACTAAGTACTCTGACCAATAGTTCAGCATTATATTCTGTCTTAGAAACCTCCACTATACTACCCAGAACTTGGGGAGAAGTTACTACATCACTTGCTTGCTCTAAGGCCAGAGACCATTCTAGTCCTACTTCTTACCAATCCCCACCCTCTGCTATGCTACAGGCCATAGGTCCCCCCCAAGGCCCCACATGCAATCCATTCTATCACCAAGCTAGAAATTCTCCACCAATACACCTCCCAGCAATAGCCTGTCCCATCTCTACATCCATAGTCTCCAGTTCTCCTCCCCCTGATCTTAGTTTCTTAAACTTCCTAAAATACAAAAAATCCTAAACATCCAGAACTAGTCTAAAAAAGGACTTTGGTTGAGATATCAACCCGATCTTGAAATAAATAAGTATAGAGAATGTACTCTATATGAAATTGATCTTGATCTTAAGAAAATAGTCTTTCAGAATATCCAGAACTTCCAGAAAACCCTTTTAGAACTATATAATGGTTATCTTAATAAGTAACCCTCTTACACTATTATTATATAGGATCTATGTCTAATACTCATCACTCATTACTCTCAGGTTCACTTCACCCAACTTCTCAGCCATAAAGTTATTTATCATTCAGCACATCTATAGTAGATTTCCCACCTCTTTTCTCTCTGGAGTTACCAGTCTTCCTCCACCCAGCATCAATATATCTATCTCTATACTCATAGTCTCAT
>RBNI01000516.1:0-29911 GCA_003990745.1 Jimgerdemannia flammicorona | reverse complement strand
AACAAAGCCCCTCTACTCTGTCTCTAATATCTGCTGAGCTACTCCTTGCAACCTAGCTACCAAAATCTTCATCACTAACTTGTGATCTATATCCAGAAGTATGATTGACCTCTAGCTCTTTCAATTCTCCCTCCTCTTCTTGTTCTTATACAACAGAGCTATAAGCCCCAGGTACTATCTCCCAATCCAGGTCTCTGAGCTAATGATCTCATTATACATCCATACTATCTCCTCCAGTGCAATCTCTATATCAGTCATCTTTTTCCAAAAATCCCAAGACAATCTATCCTTCTCTAGGGCTGTCCTCATACTCATTGTTGCCAAAATCTGACAAATCTCCTCTCCTCTCACAGAGACTCCAAGTTTACTCAGACCTATCACTAAGTCTGAGTGCCAATCCTCTAGCTACTGTTCAATGTCTAGTACATCTTCACCACTCTCCTTCTCACTCCACAACTGCCCCCAGCAAGACTGCAGTAGGTCCAAGATCTCTAGTGTCCCAGTTACTATATCTCCTGCTATAATAGAATAAATGAATGAGTGAACAGATGAGACACAATGAGCAATTATGTGACCTGGTAATGATATCATCATATAATTAAGCATGACATACATATGAATGATGAATGTAATAAATAATATGAATAATATAAAAAATGATATTTAGCTTATCTCCAGCAATCAGTGCTGTAGCAACTATTACTATAGTAGCTGATTATTACCTAGTAATTGAGGTCCTGATCATAAAGTATTTTTTGCCACAAACCATCTGACAAAGGTTGTGATTACAAACCTCACTATAGTTACCAAATTAGTTACTTATACTTAGTCAGAAATCACAGACCAACTTGTATAAATACTCCCTAGTTTCTATTTGAAATAAAGTAGTTTTAGTTCAGTCCTTGATATAAGAATCAAGTCCCCTCTCCATATATTTTCTTCTGAGTCTTAGTAATGATATCTAAGTGATACTAGTATTTCTGACTAAACTCCAGAAGTCTAGCTAACTTCTGCCAGAACTAAGACTAGTATATAAATTCCAAAGACTTAAGTAAATCTATTGAACCTGAATTCCAAGGCAAATTCAGTCTACAGTCCTTTCTCTAGTACCATTTGGATTACACAACCTTTGGAAAGTACTTACAATATTGTTTTTAGAGAAAAGAGACTAGCAATATGGCAACTGACAGGCAATCTGAGATGTATACTGGATAGGGTGGTTTAAGTACATTTGACTGGTAGTATGTGGAGAGAGGCCCTGGCCTGGGGGGTGGTATGAGGGAACTGCTGACAGGAGGACACAGAAGGAGAGGAGGCAGTGGTGGAGGACAGAGGTCTGGGAGGGTGAGCTTTGTAGAGATGGTAAAGGGGAGACAGCAGATGTCTGGGCTGGAGGGATGACTGAGGAAAGGCAAGGAGATGGAGAAGGCAGCAGTACATGGGAGAGTAGTCTCTGGTAATGGAGGCAGTAGAGCTGGGAGCATAGTGATTAGGGTGAGCATGATGGCTAATGGTGACAGGACTGCCAATCTAGAAAAAAATCCAGATGTAACTACTGATGGTGTGGCTGAGCAGCTGGGACTTAGAAGGCAGGGGGATTTGGCAAATGGTGTGATGGGTCTAGCAGTGGCCCCATTGCTCAAAAAATTGATCTTGGTGTTTATAGTTATATTGTGCTTCCAGGGCCTAGCAGTGATGACAAAAATGGTACTGGGGCTTATTGCTAAGCAGGTGGCTGGAGCAGCATCAGTAAAGTTTCTGAAGAGATTGGAGGGAGTAGAGGTGGGCTTTGAGGAGGCTGGACCTTTAGAGGAGGTGCTGAAGGTTGGATTGACTATTGGGGAGGTGTGTATTCAATGGCATATTGCCTGAGATGAGATCCCAGAGTGGTACAACTGCTGGTAAAAGGAGTGCCCATGGTGATGGTAGTTGAGATAAGAAGGAGAGTCAAGGAGGTCATAGTGAAGTATGGAGAGGTAGTGGATATTAGATTTAGAGTCTGGGAAGAAATCTTGCTCAGGACTGAGGATGTTGATGTGAGGATTCAGCTAGCAGAGAAGAAAGCTACTGGGAAGACAAGAGACTGGCCTTTGGTGATGGTCTGGGGGGCAATCTTGTGCAAGGTGATGAGGGTGAAGAAGAGTGAGGAGGAGGAAGAGGACTTATTGAAAGCACTAGAAGAGCTGAGTGGTACTGTGGAGCAGCAGGCAAAGGCTTGGAAGGCTTTTGTAGAGTCAATACACTTGGAGGTGGTGGATGGAAAGTGGATTCAAGTAGACAAGAGGTAGTAGAAAAGAACTCAGGGATATAAGAGATAGAAGGAGCTGCTGGCTAAGTTAGAGAGTAGACCACTGAAGGATATGGGTGGAATGGTAGAGGCAGGGAGTACCAAAGTAAGTGTCTGGGCTAGCAAGGGTGACAGGAATGCAGGGAAGGGGACAGGAGAGGACAGGGAGGAGACTGGTAATGATCCATATGCTGATGGTATATTTGAGATCTGGGAGGAGGCCTGGGAGAACTTGCCTACCCCTACTCTTCTTATGAGATGAGGTCTGGCTTCCCAAAGCAGAGTGGTAGAGGATGTGCCAATATGGGGGGCCTAGTAAGTGTAATTTGGAGTTCCAGAGGTGGAAAATGGGAGACAAGTAGTGGCAGTTAGAGAGGAAGAACTGGTGGATGTCCCAGAGGTGTGAGATGAGTCTACAAGTGCTGGGGCTGATACCACAATGCTGGATAGAGGGAGGCTGATGACTCCTGGAGAGAAGGAGATGGGGAACCTACTTTGGATATGTAGGATGATAAATAACCTGGTGGCTGAAGAGTTTGGAGAGGTGGACCTGAGAGTAATGAGTGATGAGCATTGGGTGTAGATCCTGTAGGGGGATGGAGTGGTGATGGCATTGAAGGTGGAAATCCTTATAGTATATCTGGAGAAGGAAGGGTATGAGGTGGATAAGGAGCAGGAGGCAGAGCTAGCAGGTGTCACTGGTGAGAGGGCTAAATACTGCTGGACTAAGCATTATGGATTGTAGCTCTGGCAGGAGGCCTGCCTGAAATACTAAGAAGAGTTTGAGGAGAAGGCAGATGGGGAGATGAATGAGCTATTGGCTGGATTGGAGGCTCAGAGGGCTGAAGAGGAGGAGGTGACTGTGGAATATAATCTGGACATAGTGCAGGAAGAGATAAACATAGAGCAGTAGGGATGGACTTGATAATATACTGTATTTCATTATGAATAGTACAACCAATATTTTTTCTTTAAACATGAATGGGTTGTGGAGTACTTCTTGACATAGAAACATTTTTACTTGGCTGAAGAGATTGGAGGCCAATCTTTTTCTCTTGCAGGATGTCAGATGTGAGAATAATTTGGATAGGCTAGAATAGATGAAGGAATGGAGAGGTGAGGCAGTTTGAAAGAGCAAGGTTGGAATTCTGGTCTGGAAAGGCAGAGGGGAGATATGGGAGATAAGAAGCTAGAGAGATAGATTGGTCTGGAGAGAGTGGATATATACAGGTTGAGACCTGGTCACAGTGGGCTCCTGTTACTGTCCTGCTATATGGAGTGAGTATGTAGATTGGGTGAAGGGTCTCCAGAAGAGTGGGGTTCTTACCGAGGCTGAGATGGATATGCTTAGTGGAGACTTCAATATGGTCTGGGATATACTGATGGATAGAACAGATAGAGGATGGGGAGCTGAGAGTAGAAGTGGAGGACTGGCAGTATGGGAGAAAGTAGAAAGGCTAAGTGCTCTGGTAGATACTGGTAGGGAGAATTGGGGGTATAGGAGAGTATATACACATTGGGCAGGGGGCCTGGGGACAAGGATTGACTGGATTTTGATAGCTAGCTACTGGAGCTTAGATGTTTGGAAGTTGCTAGAGGTGGAATGGTGTCCATGGTCAGATCATTGGGGGCTGTTAGGATAGGGGCATTATGGGGAGAGTGGGGATGGGCCTGGACATTGGTGTCTCAATTTCTCTTTATTAGATGATAGGATTCAGTAGGATGAGTGGGCTGAAGACATTCAACTGAGGGTGGAGAGCTGGAGGCAGGAAGGTGCCCTAGTTGATGTTTGGTGAATGAGAATGAAAGAGATGGCCAGGGTCTACTGAAGTGAGGCTGGTGAGAAGGCTGGGAAGCAGAGGAGGCAACAAGTGAGATGGGCTTCTGTTAGACTAACTAGACTCTTAGAGAATTGGGCAGGGCTAGCAACATTGGAGGGAGGAGAGGATTGGAGATTGATGAGGACAAAAATGGAAGTTAGAGAATTACAATAAGTGTTGCAGAAAGAGGAAGAGGCAAGGGTGCAGAGTTTGGCAGCATGGCTTCATTGGCAGGGTTTGGAGGAAGGGGAGAGGCCCTCAAAGTATCTCATAAGAGCCCTTTGGGTGAGAAGAGTATAGCAAAGGTGGGAGGGGGTACTTAACTCTGATGGTATACTGGTGTATGGTACACAAGACATTCTTAGATCATTAAAGGAGTGATAGAGTAGATTATGGAGTGACTGGGTATTGGAAGATTGGTACCCCCTATAAGTGGATGGACTGGGTAACTTGGTGTTACCAGTACAAGAGGAAGAGATTCACCAGGTTCTTACCATAACAATGCCAGATATGGTACCTGGGGAGGATAGTCTGCCCTGGGACTTCTGGAAGAAGATAGTGGGAGTTCCAGAAGTACTGGGTAAGATGACAGCATTGTACAATTTTATACTACAGACAGGGAGATGGGCAGGGGAGCAGGATCTGGGGCTGGTGATATTGCTTTACAAGAACAAAGGAAGGTGGGAGGACTGGAAGAACTGGTGGCCGATTATGCTGCTAGATATGGACAGAAAGTTGGTGACTAAGGTGGTAGTTGTGAGGCTATAGAAGGTGGCCCAGTAAGTCTTGGGTATTGAACAGCAGGGCTTTGTAGGAGGCTGGCTCATTAGAAATGGCACAGCCTGAGTATATAGAGTTATTGAAGGGGCACAAGCTTGTGGACTGGATGGGTGACTGGTCTTCTTGGACCAGAAGAAGGCTTATGACTGGGTGTGGCAAGTCTGGCTAGTGAAAGTATTAGATAGAACTGGGGTACTGTACTAGTTCTGGTCAGTAATGATCAGTCTATTGGAAGGGAGTAGGGCTGTGCTCATATGTAATGGACATAGAGGGGTGTTATTTCCCCTGGATAGAGGTGTGCTCCAGGGGGACCCACTATCTCCCATTCTGTATGCTCTTTTCCTGGAATCCCTAATAGACAGAATCAGGCAGAAGATAGTGGGGCTCTCTGTCTTAGGAATTGGGTGGAAAGTTGGGGCCTTTGCAGATAACATAGTAGTTGGCCTGAGATCAATTGCTGATGTTGAGGAGCTCAAGAAGATAGTGGAGTGGTATGAGGAGAACTCTGGGGCTAAACTCAATTGGCACAAGTATGAAACTATAGTGTTAGGCAATGGTCTGGTGAGAGGGGATGTTATTGGAACAATTGTCCCTACTGGTGAGATAGTGTGATATTTGGGTATTTATTTGTCAGTATATGGGTCAGTCCTACTCAGACTTTGGTGAGAGCAGAGGGTTGGAATCTGGAGGGAGGCCCTGCAGAGTTAGGGGGGTTGCCACCTGTCTCTAGCAGGGCATGTCTTGATTTTGAATGTCTATTGGCTACCAAAGTTGTGGTATCTGGCTTATCATCTAGACTTCCCAGTCTAGGTGGTGAAGAGATTAATGAAGCTGGCCAAGAGGTGGGTCTGGGCTGGAAGAAGGAGTCAGATCAGTTGGGAGGTCTTATTCTTACTGGTGGCAAGAGGAGGACTTGGGCTGGTTGACTTTCTGAAGAAACTATACTACTTGAGAGTATGGTGGTTAAAGAGAGCAGTAGAGTTGAGAGGGGGTGGTTGGGTCCCCCTATTGCAGAAGGTCTGAGAGATGAGGTCCTCACCAAGAGGCTTGACAGGAGATCTCCTATCATTGGTTGGGCTTCAGAATACTGAACAATTGTAATATAAAGGCTTCTAGTGGGGGGTAGCAGAGGGGGTGCACCACATTGGAATTCATTAGTAGGGAAATGAAGGAGAGGTGACTTGGGACCCAGTGATATAGAGATGGGACCAAGTGCTGCTAGGAGGCATTTCCTTAATAGAGTTCAATATTAGTGATGGGGTAGAATGCCAAAGGGGACCAGGCCAGGATCTGTGGCCTAGAGGATGGCAGAGAGTGAGTATCAGAGAAGAGTGGAACTAATACAGCATTTGGGCCTAGAGTACTGAGGTGAGGAGGTGGATGCTACTGATGTACTGGGTGGTCTGGTGGTGCATGCTGAGGAGAAATATAATGTTCAACTTCTGCTCAAGTCACCTTATTGGGGGGGGGTTCTCCCCACACACACACATTCCCCTGAGTCTTAGTAATGACACCTAAGTGACTCTAGTGTTTCTGACTAAACTCCAGAAGTCTAGCTAACTTCTGCCAGAACTGAGACTGATATATAAATTCCCAAAGACTTAAGTAAACCCATTGAATCTGAATTCCAAGGTGAATTCAGTCTGTACACAGCAAAGAACAAGACTCTCGAAATAGGGTACAAGAGAAAGACCTTTGAAATAGAAGGCACTGCCACTACAATTACTTATAAGCAAGCACTTCCTCAAACTGAAGGCTTCTTGGTACACATTGTGTACTAAGTTCCTAAGTAATAATCCACTTCTCTAATTATCCAAAGGATAAGAGAGGGGTAGAAGTGAGAGTTATTACAACTTGGTAGCAGCAGATTACTAGCCAAGAAGGTATCAAGAACATACTTCTAAAGTTGGAACAAGACCAACCTTAGACAGGAGTAACCCTCAGAATCAACTGTGGATCCTTAAACCAGAGCCAGAGAAGCCCTTACCATTAGGACCAGGTGGTACCAGGAAACCACAGACCCAAGGACCCACTAGCTTATAATTGACCAGATTTATAAGGATCTATACCAGGCCTTTAGGACATACCACCCAGGACTTAAGAATATTGTCAGCTGCCATAAGTTCTATGAACTCCTCCAAGGACACATTGGAACCACTAGGACCCCAGAATCTACTGCTGTAGCCACCCAGGATTTTTTAGATTATATCACACCCCCTGCTGTAAGAGAAGCAGCTGCCAAGTGGATTGCCTCTGACAGATATCATCATACCCCTACCAAGACCTCTCTCTACTACAGACCAGTTGTATACTATGCCTCTGCTATAACCAGGTACAAGAACGAGCAGGCAGGCCACCCATCCCCTACTGCTGAATAAGAAGCAGACCCATCTACCCAGCTAGAGACTGATATCCTTGTTGAAGGACCTAGTCAGTATGAGGATGCACTATCTCATCAGGGAAGGGAGTCAGATGAAGACTCTACAGATTACCAGTCTGATGATAGCCAATGAGGAACAGCAGGTCTAGGAATTTACCAAGGAACCACAGGTCAAGAAGATCAGACCCCAGAACCAACCCAGCCACCTATACCAAGGTTTGGTTTACCCTCTCTCACAGGACTCTTTGACTTGATATTCAGGAATTAAGTAACTCCAAGTCATACAGCACCACAACTCCACTAAGCTGAACAATCTTCAGGAGAATCTACCCCAATAGGCCCACCACCAATAGTCAACACAATAGTAGATGCCAACATTGCAGTACTGACTACTCAGCTAGCAGCACTAGCAGGGATAGTAGGACAGATTGCTGAATAGAACAAACTAACCAAGACTTTGCAAATCCCAACAATCAGTGGAAAAAACAGTAACATCGAAAACTTCATCAATGCAGTTGACACAGGCTACTGAGCAAACCAATGGAATGACAACTGAGTGCCTATAGAAATGCTCATGAACAACCAGAACAGCACCCTCCAACAGCTGTTTGCCACATCAGCAGCACAAGTAGAAACAGTAGCCATATTCTTCACTGGAACAGTAGCCAAATTCTGGCATACTCTGGAACAACACCCAGTAACCTGAGAAGCCCACCCCCAAGTCATTGGACAAGCACCTACCAACAACAGACCAGATTGGGATGACTATGAAGTAGGCCCAGGACTCAAGGCCTTACTACTGACCAAATTCCAAAATATGGCCTATATATAAGAAACATGGAACAAACTGTCTCAGATGAAGTTCTACAAGAATAACAAAGAAGATCTAGAGACCTTTGCCACCAGAATGGATGCCTATCTCAAAACCATTGGACTTACCTACCAGGAGAACAATTTGGCCATCAATGGTACCAGAGCCAACCATCTCTTTGCAGCCCTACCAGACTGGCTCACCCAGAAGATCAAGGAACAAGGTCTTCCCCAAGGATGCCCCCACTACTCATGGTATTTTGCTCAAGTACAAAGAAGAGCCCATGAAATCCTTGCTGCACAAGCTCCACAAAATCAAGAATACAAAAAAGATAACCAAGATAGAAGAAATCCTACCAGAAGATATGATCAAAGGAATGACCAAAGATATGATCAAAAGAATGATCAAAGGAACCAGCAAAACCCCAGAGGACCCAGACCTCCCACCAAGGATGAAAAGAAGCAGCTCCATGAAAAAGAATTGTGCTTCATCTGCAAGAAGGCAGGATATATCTTAGTCAAATGCCCTGAGAAGAGGAACAGAACAGGCAAACCCAGTAACCAGAACATTATAGTTATTGGAGAAGGACCAGGAAAGAAGAACCCTGAGAATATTATTAAAGTACAGAAGATATGATACAAGGCTACCATCCCCACTAAGGCCCACCTAACCGATGCTGGATATGACCTCTACAGCAGTCAAGACCTTACTATTCCACCAAGTACCAATGCTACAGTACAAACAGAGATTGCAATGCAAGCTCCCAAAGGTACATACATCTGCCTAGCTGAGTGAAGCAATCTAGCCAAAGAATTCAACATTGGGCTAGGAGGAGGAGTAGTTGACCAAGAATTTACTGGTGAAATCCATGTCATCTTACGAAATTTTGGAGATACATCATTTGAAGTCAAAACAGGCCAAAGGATTGCCCAAGTAATCATTAAAGAAATCTATCAAGATCTCACCATTGAAGAAGTCCCCGAACTATTCCAGACAGACTATAATAAGAAAGGGTTTGGATCAACCAATAAACCTCCTAGTCAAAAGGTTACTACTATGAAGGAAGATGATGAAAACTGGTATAAGAGAATTGCAGATGGTTATGTACCATATGGATGATGCCCTCATTCTATTTGAATGTATTGCATGGAATATATTAGTGAATACCATGCATGTCTCTTCAAGGTTTTCAAATCAACTCTAAAAGAAACCAAGCTCAATAGACTGAGGAACTCAAACAAGACAACCCTCCTTGTGAAGGATAGGGAGAAACTGACTTCAAGGAGACTGATAGCAATTGGGACAACAATAAAGATGAAGAGCTCAATACCATCAAGAAGGAGGACAGTTGCATTAAGTTCACAGGCCAAGTCCACAGACAGAATATCAATGTCTTGCTTGATAGCGGTGCTACTAGAAACTATATCAGCACTAAGACCACTAAGAGGATTGGAGCCCAAAGCAGGCCAGCTACTGAGAAAAGAAGTGTTACCTTTGATGATGGTAAAACTGCACCATTGACCAAGATCTGTGAAGATCTCTTGCTCAAGATTGGCAAATATCAAGAGAAGTTGGACTTCAGCATTGTAGACCTCCTAAGACAAGATATTATCTTAGGAAAAGTCTGGTTGACCCAGCACAACCCAGACATCAACTGGAGAACCAATGAGGTTAACCTGACCCATAAAGGTAGAAAGATCACTCTGATGCCCCAGAAAGGTACCAACCACCAAGGAATTGAAATCATCTCTGCCATTCAAATGAAGAGACTCTCTCAAAAAAAGGGAAACACCTACTTCATCTGTATAGTACAAGAAGTCACTGAAGCTACAAGTAGTCTAATTCCAACAGAAGCTCAAGAACTGTTTGAAGAATTCCAAGATATATTCCAAGACCCCCAAGGACTTCCACCCAAGCACCAAATCTAACATAGAATTGATCTTATTCCAGGATCTGAACCCCCATATAAGAGTATCTACCAACTGGTCCAATCTGAACTCAAGACCCTCAAGGATGAGTTGACCAAACTACTAGCCCAAGGATACATTGAACCCAGTCACTCTCTATTTGGAGCCCCTATTTTATTTATCAAGAAGAAGGATGGCTCTCTGTGAATGTATATTGACTACAGAGCCCTCAACAAGATCACCATCAAGAACTGGTATATCTTGCCTAGGATTGATGAGTTGCTATACCAAATCTTCAAGGCCAAAACCTTTTTTCTTTTTTTTTTTTTTTTTTTTTTTTTTTTTTATAGTCACTTGGACTCCGCCTTTATTACCAGTCTATGAATAAGTATATAACATCACCACTCACTACCCAATCCCCATAGGGGGGTTCCTCCCCACCTCTTCATGAATAAAGATCACCCTTTCACCAACTATGTCAACTCTCCCCCCACTCTGTCCACAAATTTTCTTCACTAAACAGTGCCTCCGACCACCCTGCAGTCCCCAACCAAGCCACCAGCCCATTAAGGTGTCTTCCATAAGTCTATGCCACTGCATCAACTGGTCCCCCAAGCCCTGTTGGCTCCTATCCTCAAAAACAAATAGCCAGTGACTGGCCAACCCTACCCAAATAGCCAACACCCAGCCCAAAGTAATCCACTTCTTCCCAATCCCCCCTACCAATCTATCCCTCAAGTCCTCCCACCTCCCCCATACTTCATCTCTCCTATGCTGTACCCCCAAGTGTTCCCCAATTGCCTGCCAAAAATCCCCCAACACCTCACACTCTCCTAGCTAATGTTCAGACATCTGTATATAACCCCCCTCCTGCCCTACATTATGGCACTCCTCATAGTCGAAGCAACCTCCTATGATAAGATGCCCTGAGTAAAAGTTGAGCATAACATTCCACCACAGCATGCACTACCAGACCACCCAGTACTTTGGCGGTATCTACTTTTTCACTGCCACACTCCAGGTCCACACACCATGCCAGTCCCACTCTTTGCCAATTCCAACTCCTTGCCAACTGCTAGGCCACAGATCCTGGCCCAGTCTCCTTTGGCATTCCATTCTATCACCAATATCGAACTCAATTAAAGGAGCACCACCCAGCAGTATACAATCCTATCTCCACATCGCTGGGTCCCAATCCTCCTCCCCTTCATTCCCCTGCCAATTAATTTCAATGCAGTGCACCCCTTCTGCTATCCCCCACCAAAATCCTTTATATCACAGTTGCTTGGTACTCTGAAGTCCAACCAATAAGAGGAGATCACCAGTTGAGCCCCTTGGTGATGTCCACCTCTCTCAGATCTTCTGTAGCAGAGGAATCCAACCACCTCCACTCAATTCCACTGCCCTCTTTAGCCACCAGGCTCACAAGCAATGTAACCGTTTTGGAAAGTCAACCAGCCCCAGA
Source organism: Jimgerdemannia flammicorona (assembly GCA_003990745.1). Lineage (NCBI taxonomy): Eukaryota > Fungi > Mucoromycota > Endogonomycetes > Endogonales > Endogonaceae > Jimgerdemannia > Jimgerdemannia flammicorona. The sequence continues at coordinate 18,461 of RBNI01000516.1, read as the reverse complement.
CCACCTCTCACCACTGGTAGGGACAAGGTCTCCTAACTAATCTGACTCTGCCTTCCTGCCCAAATTCATCTCTTTGCTGACTTCACCAATCGCTTCACCACCCAGGCTGGGAAGTCCAGATGATATGCCAGGTACCACAACTTCGGCAGCCAGTAAACATTCAAAATTGAGACCCATCCTGCCAGAGAAAAATATCTTTCCCCCCAACTCCACAGGGCCTCTTCCCAAATTCCAATCCTCTGTTCCCACCAAAGCCTGAGCAGAACTGACCCATAGACTGACAAATAGATGCCCAAGTACTGCACTGCTTCACCTGTAGGGACAATTGTTCCTATAACCTCTCCTCCCACCAGACCATTACTGAGCACCATTGTTTCACACTTATGCCAATTCAGCCTTGCTTCAGAGTTCTCCTCATACCACTCTACAGTCTTCTTGAGCTCTTCAATATTAGCAATTGAACCCCAAACCAACCACCATGTCATCAGCAAAGGCCCCAACTTTCCATCCTATGCCAAAGACAGAGAGTCCTTCTATCCTCTACCTAATTCTATCCATAAGGGGTTCCAGGGAGAGAGCATACAAAATGGGGGACAGTGGGTCCCCCTGGGGCACCCCCCTACTCAAGGGGAATGCTACCCCTCTATGACCATTACACATGAGCACCACCCTACTCCCTTCCAGTAGGCTGACCATTACTGACCAGAATTGGGTTAGAACCCCCATTCTATCCAAAACTTTTGCCAGCCAGACTCTTCACACCCAGTCATAAGCCTTCTCCTGGTCCAAGAAGACTAGATGCCCATCTAGTCCACAGGCCCTTGCCCCTTCAATAACTCTATGTACCCAGGCAGTACCATCCCTGATGAGCCAACCACCCACAAATCCCCTCTGTTCAATACCCACAACTTGCTGGGCCACCTTCTGTAGTCTCGCCACCACCACCTTAGTCACTAACTTTCTGTCCATATTGAGCAACATTATCAGTCACCAGTTCTTCCAATCCTCCTGCCTTCCTTTGTTTTTATAAAGCAGCATCACCAGCCCAAGGTCCTGCTCCCCCACCCACCTCCTGGTCTGTAGAATGAAATCGCACAATGCTGTCATCTCTCCCATCACTTCTGGGACTTCAACCATTTGCTTTCAAAAGTCCCAGGGCAGACCATCCTCTCCAGGTGCCATACCTGGCATTGTTGTGGCAAGAACCTGGTGGATCTCAATTTCCTATACAGGCCTCACCAGGTCACCTAGCCCCTCAACTTGTGGTAGGTGCCAATCCTCCAATGTCCGGTCAATAGTCACAGCATCTGCCCCACCCTCCTCCTCACTCCACAATCCACTCCATCTCTCCTTCAGCGATCCAAGGATATCCTGTACACCATGCACCAGTGTACCATCTGAGTCCAATACCTCTTCCCACTGTTGCTGTACCCGCCTTGCCCTGAGAGCCCTTGTAAGAAACTTGAAAGGCCTCTCCCCCTCCTCCAGATCCTGCCAGCAGAGCCATGCAGCCAAGCTCTGTACCCTTGCCTCTTCCTCATCCTGCAGCACCTGTTGTAGTTCCCCAATCTCTGTTTTTGCCCTCATTGACCTTCAATCTTCTTCTCCTTCCAATATCCTCAACCTCGCCCACTCCTCCAGGAGCCTAGTCAATCGAGTAGAAGCCCAACACACTCTATACCTCCTCTGCTTCCCTGCCTCCTTGCCAGCCTCACTCCAATAAATCTTGGCCATCTTCTTCATCCTTATCTACCGAACCCCAACTGAGGCATCTTCCTGCTACCAGGTCACCACTCTCAGCTGAATGTCCTTAGCCTACTCATCCCACCGGGTCTTGTCATCTAACAAAGAGGAATTGAGGCACCAATGTCCAGGCCCATCCCCACTTCCCCCAAAGTACCCCTGTTCCAAAAGCCCCCAGTGATCCAACCATGGACACCATTCCACCTCCAGTAACTTCCAAACATCTAGGCCCCAGCAGCTGGCTGTCAGAATCCAATCGATTCTTGTCTCCAGACCCCCTGCCCAATGCATATAAACCCTCCTATTCCCCCAGCACTCCCTACCAGCATCTATCAGTGCACTTAATCTTTCGACCTCCTCTCATGCCACCAGTCCTCTACTCCTGCTCTCAGCACCTCATCCTCCATCTGTTCTATCCAATAGTATGTCCTGAATCATATTGAAATCTCCTCCAAGCATGTCCACCCCTGCCTCTACCAGACTCCCACTCTCCTGTAAATCTTTCACCCACTCTATTCACTCACCCCATACTGCAGGACAGTAGCAGGAGCCAACCATAACTAGCTCCCAGCCTGCTCGAATCCACTCCCCTCAGACCAGTCTCTCCCCCCAGCTCCTCACATCCTGTATCTCCCCTCTGCCTTTCCGAACCAAAATCCCAACCTTGCCCTTCCAAATCACCTCACCTCTCCATTCCTTCATCCACTCCATCTTATCAGAATCATCCTCACACCTAACATCCTGCAAGAGGAAGAGATCAGCCTCCAATCCCTTCATCTAAGTAAAAATGTTCCTACATCGAGCAGCACCCCGTAACCTATTCATATTTAAAGAAAAAATGTTGGTTGTACTGTTCATAATGAAATATGTTAAGTTGGCGATCGATCTCTACTACTCCATGCTCATCTCCTCCTACGCTGTGTCCAGATTGTGTTCTGCAGCCACCTCCTCCTCTTCTGCCCTCTGAGCCTCCAATCCAGCCAGCAGCTCATTCATCTCACCATCTGCCTTCTCCTCAAACTCCTCTCAGTATTCGATGTATGTCTCCTGCCAGAGCTACAGTCTATGATGCTTGTTTCAGCAGTATTCTGCCCTCTCTCCAGCAATGACCACTATCTCTGCCTCTCTCTCCTTATCCACCTCATACCCTTCCTCCTCTAGGTACACTGCAAGAATTTCTACCTTCAATGCCTTCATTACTCCATCCCTCTGCAGTATCTCCACCCAGTGCTCATCACTCATCCCTCGCAAGTCCACCTCCCCCAACTCTTCCACCACTAGGTTATTCATCATCCGATACATCCAAAGTAAGTTCCCCACCTCCTTCCCCCCTAGAGTCACCGGCCTCCCTCCCACCAAGATTGTGGTGTTAGCTCCAGCACTTGCAGACTCATCCCATACCTCTGGGACATCCACCAGTTCCTCCTCACCAGCTGCTACTACCTGTCCTCCATACACTACCTCCAGGACTCCGAATTGCACCCTCTGGGCCCCCCGCATTGGCACATCTTCTACCACCCTGTTTCGGGCAGCCAGGCCATACCTGATAAGAGGGGTGGGGGCAGGGGAGCCCTCCTAGTCCTCCTCCCAAACCTCTAGCATACCATCAGTATAAAGATCTGTACTAGTCTTTGCCTTGTCCTCACCTGCCTCCTTCTTGTCCTTTCCCTCCCCCTCACCAGCCCAGACACTTGTTATGGCTCCCCCAGTACTCATTACCTTGCTCACATTCCCCAGTGGTCTGTTATCCAGCTTGGCCAGCAGCTCTTTCTGTCTCTTTCGCCCCTGAGCCCTTTCCCACTGCTCCTTGTTCACTCGAATCCACTTTCCATCCACCACCTCCAAGTGTGTCAACTCCATGAGAGTCGCCCAAGCCTTCGCTCACCTCTCTACAGCACCATCCAACTCCTCTAGTGCTTCCAATAAATCCTCCTCCTCCTCCTCACTTCCCTTTACCCTCATCACCTTATACAAAATTGCTTCCCAGACCATTGCCAAAGACCAGTCCCTTGCCTTCCCAGTAGCCTCCTTCCCAGCCAGCTGAATCCTCACATCCACATCACCAGTCCTGAGCGAGGTCTCTTCCCAGACCCAGAATCTGATATCCACTACCTCTCTATATTCTGTCATGAAGTCCTCAACCCTCTTTCTTATCTCCATTGCCGTCACCATCAGCACTCCTTTCACCAGCAGTTGGACCACCCTGGGATCCCACTTCAGACAATGTGCCATTGGAACACATACCTCGCCAACCACCAATCCAACCTTCAGTGCCTCCTCCAATAGAGCCGCCTCCTCAAAACCCACCTCCACTCCCTCCAGTCCCTTCAAAAACTTCACAGACACAGCTCCTGCCACCTGCTTAGTGATAAGCCCTACACCATTTTCACTGTCACCACTAGGCCCTGGAAGTACAGTGTAACTGCGAATGCTGAGATCGATTTTTTGAGTAACAGGGCCACCGCCAGACCCATCACACCATCTGCCAAGTCCCCTTGTCTTCTAAGCCTCAGCTGCTCAGCCTCACCATCAGCCGTCACATCTGGATTTTTTTCCAGATTGGCAGTTCCCTCGCCATCAGCAGTTACACTCTCCCCAGCTGCTACTCCCCCAGCTCCACTGCCCCCCCTTCCAAGGGCTGCTCCCCTCTGCACCATCACCTTCTTGGTCTCTCTGCCCTTCCTCAGCCAGCCCTCCAGCCCTGATGCCTGCTGTCTCCCCTTCACCATCTCTGCAAAGCTCGCTCTTCCAGATCCTGAGCCTCTGCCACCTCCTCCACCCCTTCCACGTCCACTGGCCAGCAGCCCCCTCATACCTCCCCCCAGGCCTGAGCCCCTCCCCACCTGCTGCCAGTCGAAAGCACTTGGGCCACCCTGCCCAGTATGCACCTCAGGTTGCCTGTTGGTCACTATGTTATTAGTCTCTTTTCTCCAAAAATAATGTTATAAGTGCTCTTCAAAGGTTGTATAACCTGAATGGTACTGGAAAGAGGTCTGGCCAAGACCTTTTCCCTACTAGACTTATGAAATAGCTACCACCAGATTCTCATTGATGAGAAGGACATTGAGAAGACAGCTTTCCAAACACAGTTTGGACACTACCAGTTCTGAGTCATGCCTTTTGGTTTGACCAATGCACCAGCAACATTCCAGTACTGATGAATGACATCTTTGGACTACTTCTCAATATCTACAATGAGACAGTAGAGCTACACTACACCCACCTCAGACAAGTACTGACCCTTCTGTGAGAATACCAGCTCTATGCCAAGATGAGCAAATGTAAGTTCTATCAAGACCAGATTGAATATCTAGGATACATCATTTCTGCTGAAGGTATCAATGTGGACCCCCAAAAGGTATCAGCCCTTAAGGATATCCCTATCCCTACTACCCTCAAGCTACTCCAGCACTTTCTGGGTATTACCAGTTATTACTGAAGGTTTATCCAAGAATACTCTGCTATTGCAGCCCCACTGACCAGCCTGGCCCACAAAGGAGTGAACATCAAAACTGAATGGACCCCTGAATACACCCTGGCTATAGACCATCTCAAGAGACTCCTTACTGAGGCCCCAGTGCTAATTGCACCTGACCCTACCAGGCTATTCACTCTGATCACAGATGCCTCTGACATTGCTATTAGAGTAGTGCTTAGTTAAGAAGACCACCCAGTGGCCTATCTTTCCCAGAAGCTCAAGCCAGCTGAGACCTGGTATACCACCCATAAGAAGGAACTCCTGGCTATTGTCACTGCACTCTAGGAATAGCGCTATTTCCTCCTAGGACAACTATTTGTGGCCTATACTGATCACCATGCCCTATAGTATATTTATATACAGCCCATACTGACCCACAGACAAGCCCACTGGATGGAAATTATTGCCAACTTTGATATGAAAATCAAGTATATCCCAGACAAAACCAACTGTGTGGCTGATGGTTTCTTCAGATATATGAAAGATGAACTTATCTTTATAGTCAAAGTAATTAGAGACCTCACCCAGATGATCAAGGATGGCTATCAGCAAGATAGCCCCCTGACGAAATTCCTTTAATTCTACCAAGACCCAGAGGCCGAAGTCCCAGAACCCATGAGGCAAATGGCCAAGAGATTCACTTACTGTGATGGACTTATCTACAGGGACTATAATAGAGTAGTTATACCCAACAATGATTCTCTGTGACTCAAGATCATACAGGAACTCCATGATACTCCTGCAGCAGAACACTTTGGTTTCAAAAAGACCTACAACCTCCTCTCAAGAGAGTTCTACTGGCCAAAGATGACCAAAGACATCAAAGACTTTGTGGCTTCTTGCGAGATGTGCCAAAGGTTCAAAAGTAATAACAAGCTATCAGCAGGACTTCTGCACCCACTACCTATCCCAAGTCATGACTGGGATCAGATTGCAATGGACTTCATTATCCAACTCCCCAAGACCAAGGCAGAATGGGATGTCATCATGGTATTTGTGGACTGTCTAAGCAAATAAGTCCATTTTGCACTCACCAAGACCACCACTACAGCACCAGAGATTGCTGAGATTTTTCTCAATCAAGTATTCAGGCTACATGGCATGCCTAGCACCATTGTATCTGACCAAGATACCAAGTTCACAAGTAACTTCTGGAAGGATTCTTCTCCCTCCATAGAACCAAGCTGAAGTTCTCTACTACCTACTACCCTCAGACTAACAGCCAAACCGAACGAATCAACAGGACTCTCAAACAGATGCTTAGTATCTTCTGCTGTTACAAGCAAAATAATTAGGATAAGTACCTAGCCCATGCTGAGTTTGCCTACAACAACAGTCAGCAAACCTCTATGAAGAAGACTCCATTCTTCCTAAACCATGGTCAACACCTAAGGACCCCAAGTACTACTGCAAAATCAGCAGTCCCAGCAGCCCAAGATTTGGCCAAGACTATTTCCAATCTTACCTGAATAACAAGAGATGCTCTCATAGAAGCACAAGACTACTAGACCAAGTATGCAAACTTGAAGTGAAGAGAAGCCTCCTACAATATTGGTGACATGGTCATGCTTAGAATAGACCACCTCCACCCAGATACCCTGGCACAACAACCAGCTAAAAAACTCCATGCTAGAAGAATTGGACCATATAAGATTGTGGAAAAGATCAGTGAAGTCAACTATAAGTTGCAACTCCCCCATAATATCTGAGTACACCCAGTATTCCATATCAGCCAATTGGTAGACTACCATGAGAACTCATTTCCCAAGCATATAGTTCCACCACTACTCCCAGTTAGGATCAATGGTCATAAGGAATTTGAAATTGAGGAAGTACTTGACCACAAGGTCCACAAATATCCCAAAACAGTCAAGCAGTTTTTCCTGATCAAGTGGAAGGATTACCCCACCCATGATGCTACCTGGGAAAAAGAAGAAGCTCTGAAGAATACATGTGAAGCCCTCCAGAACTACATGGAAACACTTACTCCCCAGCAAAGGAAGGACTTGCAACTCTGAGATTTCAGAACACATAGTGAACAAAAGAAGACTATATATTTTATCCAGAAACATATAATACCAAACATTGCAGCAAAAAGAAACACCATAAATAACCAATAAGAAGAGGCCCAAGCAAAGGACAGTCTAGCATATTACAGCAAAACACATTTGAACAACTCTATTTTATGCTATCTGTATCATCTCTGCTGGATGATTGGAACTTAGGAAAGCCGACAGTGTCAAAACCAGTCTAAGTCCATCTATATGACAGATATTGTTACTAGGAATTGCCTCAGATTATAAGAAAAGTCTATTTCCGAGAGGTTTGAACCCCCAGCCACAACAATGAGAGCTCTCGCCCTAAACAAGGATGGCCAGTCCTCACAAATGTGCCAACCAGACAAAAAAAAAGTGGACCAAGACCTGTTAATCCTGTGTAACCACAACTATGAGTGATAATATCTTTGAAATCAGGATTTTCTCATGTGATCAGCACATGCCCCACTTACAGCAACAGGTTACACATTTTGCTGAAAAGCATGACCAAAGGAAGGTCACACCAGATGGGTGAATAAGTATAAATACCCAAGACAAGAATACCCTACAACCCTCATCCCCCTCTTCTCATAAAGAAAAGATAAGACAAGAATGCCCACTACCCACAACTAAGCTACTCACTGCCAAACTGCCCACTGTAGCTAGTCCCTCCCAAGTCAGGTTGACTGCCTCTTTGGACACATCTAGGTTACTATCCAAGGAAGGAACTGCTGCTCAGAGATCCTTAACCTCTCCAGCCTAGACCTAGGACAGTATGTCCTCAACTGCCATAAAGTCATTGAAAGAGCCTACCTTGCCACCAGCCACCTAGAGATCTGATATGAATACAAGATTGGCCACCAACTCCTCCAATGGGCAAAGGACCTGCCCATGGACCAAGTCTCTGATTGGACCTACCTGGATAGATATGAGTAAAGACTTACCAAGAAGGTCTATCAAATCATGCGCTATACACCCTTTGCAATTCCCAACCTCAACTATGTCTAACTAAAGGATTTCCAGAACCTCTCTTTTTCCAAGGTTAACAAACTAGAGATTAAGGTAGCCCAAGAAGCCAACTCCTGAATCACCCTCAAGTCTACTAACTGCGAACCCTACTAGAGCTCCCTCCTGAATGACAACCCAGACCAATGGCTCTAAGACCTTTCTGATCTCTTTAAAAGACCACCCATTCAAATGGATATTCTCAGATATAAGGACCAAGAACCCTACTTAGATGGCCCCAACCATATCAGATAGAGAACCCCTACACCAGCACCCATCCCCATGCAAGAACCATTTGCAGACCTCATTGACTTCTCTATCTTAGACAGTGAGCCATCAGCAACCACCCCCCCTGCAACTGAAAAAGATGGCAACAACTCTGAGAAAGATTCTCCACCTTTCTCTCCCCTGGTTCTCAATTTTTGAATCAACGAGGATATTGATTTCTAAGGAAGGAAGGATGTAATAGAATAAGATGTGATAAGTGACGAATGATCATGTGACCCAGTGAGCAATAATGTCATCATACAAATGAAGCACAGCATGCAATATTATGAATGACAAATGACAAATGATGTGAAACGATACAGAAAATGATATCTAGCTTATCCCCAACAACTGGTGCCACAGCAACAGTTGCCATAGCAGCTGATCATTGCCTAGTAATTGAGATTCTAATCACAAAGTTGTTTTTTGCCAAAAACCACCTGACAAAGGTCATGATCACAAACCTCACTATAGTTATCAAATTAGTCACTCATACTTAGTCAGAAATCACAGACCAACTTATATAAATACCCCCCAGTTTCCATCTGAAATAAACCAGTTTTAGTTCAGTCCTTGATACAAGAATCAAGTCCCCCCCACACACACACATTCTCCTGAGTCTTAGTAATGACACCTAAGTGATTCTAGTGTTTCTGACTAAACTCCAGAAGCCTAGCTAACTTCTGCCAGAACTGAGACCAGTATATAAATCCCCAAAGACTTAAGTAAACCCATTGAACCTAAATTCCAAGACAAATTCAGTTTGTGCACAGCAAAGAACAAGACCCTCGAAATAGGGTATAAGAGAAAGACCTTTGAAATAGAAGGCACTACCACTATAATTACTTATAAGTGAGTGCTTCCTCAAACTGAAGGCTTCTTAGTACACATTATGTACTAAGTTCCTAAGTAATAGTCCACTTCTCTAATTATCCAAAAGATAAGAGAGGGGTAGAAGTGAGAGTTATTATATCTGCCAACTGCAGGGAGGTAAACCAAGCCAACCATCAAACCATCACCTGCCCCTCCTTTTAGTCTTCCCCAAATCAGTCTGTCACTATAGATCTCTACCTCCACTAGCTTGCCTTTGCCTACACCAACCAAGATGCCCACCCACTCATTCCAACCCACTCCACCATACCATTCTTTACTCTACATCTTATAGTCTGACTCACCATAAGCCCAAACATCCTGAAGAAACACAACATCATACCTCTTGACTTTAAGCCATCTGAAAAGCTGCTGTCTTTTAATATCATTCCGCAATCTATTGACATTGATTGATAAAATATATAGATTGTTCATCATTATTAAGGAAATTATTTAAAGCTCAACTGGGACCACCACAACCTTCTCAGCCCTTCCTCTAATGATCTCTTGCTGGTCCTCGCAAATTGCCCTTCAGATTCGATCACCATTTGCACTGCTGCAGAAAAGGTCCACTCTTTCTATTACCACCTTCCTGATGTTGGCCATCTTGCTCTCATCAACATCATATTCTTCATCATCCAGAAGGGCAGCTACCATTGCCATCACCAGCTTAGGCCCCTGTATTGCTATATTGAGAAATCCCTCCCATGTCTCCTGAGATCTATGAAATATGTCCACTTCCTTGATGTCTTCCTCTGCCAGCTCCTCAAGCACCACCTGATACCAGCTCTCTGCCATCATCACCAGGGGCCCAGGAGTTGAAGGCCTGGGGGTCCTACTCAGCTCTTGCAGTTGCTCTCTGTCTGCCAACACATCAGAAGCCATATCCACCAGCTCATCCTCCTCCATAACTTTCTTCAAATGAATTACCTCACTAGCTTCTGGACACTCCCAATGGACATTCACCACCCCCGCCATATGAGTATCCTCTATCTGAGTTTCTGGCACTACTTCATTATCAACCTCAAAGCCTCCTTCACCAATCTCCTCCTTATCTGCCCACTTTCCTCTCACCAGTACATGTGCTGAGTTCTCTACACCACCCAGCTGGGAGAAGGATACCTCCGCCACCTCCATTTCTTCTATCTGATTCTTGGCCACCTCTACTCTTGCCTTCTCTTCCACTGCAGCCCCTTGAAGGGCTGTCTGCAGATGCTCTCAGTTTTCTTTCCTCCACCTCTTCTACTTACCATCTGCCTGGATCCAGACCCAATCCTTGATATACTCCTTCCACTTCCTCTTTCGCAGCTCCTTGGCAGCCTCTCTCTCCTCTAGAGCAATTGCCAACTCTTTCTCCTCCTGTTCCACTCCCTTCCTCCTCCACACCTTACACTCTTGCCCCCCAATTCTAATCCCCTCAGGCCAATCATGGCCCAGCCCAGTTGCCTCCTTGCCTTCCAGTTGCAGCATCACCTTGCAGTTGCTATTCCTCAACTTGGTGTCCTCCCAGAACATGAACCCGAAGTCTACCATCTCACCATATCCACCCAGCACCTCTACCACCATCTCCTTGGTCTCCTGTCTGCCCAGGGTTGGCAATCCTTCTACCACCAGCCAAACAGCATGTGGATCCTACCTCAGATACCTTACTATTCCAATCCAGACACTCTTGACCATCATTCCTTTCTCCAGTGCCTTCACTATTGCATCCTCCTCTACAAATTCAATCTCCACAGCCTCTGCTGAAGAGATGAACTTCAGAGATTCTGCCCCAGCCACTTTCTCTCCCACCAGCCTCAGAACCTCCCTCACTGACATCACCAATCTCAGGAAGTTTGTTTTTTTTTTTTTTTTTTTTTTTTTTTTATTATAAAACAAGTAGATAATAGAGGAATAGTTTAGAGTGAGATATAATACTGTTATGGCAGATATGAAAGTCGGTGGTAAGAAGTCAAACAGTAAGAAGCAAAAAGCTTATATGAATTTTTACGACAGAATAAAGGAAGCAGAATAAAGTGTTTTTCGAAGCAAGGTGCAATAGATCTGCAACCCACCCATGGTACCATGATTCATGGTGGTCTTTATTCAAAAATAAGAACAAAGTTCGAATAAATAAAGATGCAGATCTAACCCCAGAATTCTGGAAGTAGAATGGTACATAAGTACCTGAACCTTACCCTGATCCAAACAAATGTCTGAATCAGGCTTTGTCAATCTACACACATGATGGGCCATTAAAAACCCAATATAGAAACAATCAGGAAAAGGTACTGGTCATGTGATCTAATGTTACACATACTATAAACAATGCCAAAAACGGAACTAGACCAATGACATATCATGTGTTGTCACATGATTGTCACTTATAGGTTTAAAAACCTAAAAATCATCAGCACCCAAAGGCGCAGGTGTCAGGCCTAGAGCTTTGTGACCAGAGTGGAGTAGAGCCTCAGCACTGGAGTGAGTGAAGTGAGTGGAGGTAGACAGGCATCACAGAGCATAGGTATGCAGGCATCAGGCCTAGAGCCTTGTGCTGGAGGTTGTTCAGCAATTTTTCACATTTTTAAACATCGCACAGCATATACAAGCAGTACAGTCTTCAAGGAGGACTTAGAGCAAAACTGGTATTTGAGACAGCATTAAGAATGGTAAAACCATTCTTTCGGCAATGATTGGTCATCGGGCAGTTGCAGGAAAACCAAAATGTAGCAAAGCAGTATGTAGAGTCTTGTCGGACTGTTGATATAGCCATCAGGCTATATCATATTGGATGACAAGTAGAGGGGGAGAAAAAGCAGAGTGGGGAATGGGGGAGTGGAAAACAAGAGGAGGAGTGAGAAGTGAAGTTCAGACCTCAAGCCAATCAACCAAACTCAATTGAGCAGTTATAACATCAATAGAGTATCCTTTCCTGTGAACCAGAAACTCAGCCAGAGACCGACACTCATCAAGCCAATCACGGTGAGAGGAGCAGAGTAGCGACAGATAGCAGGCCTTGTTCACAATGCATAGATGGAGTGTCTTCTTAGGATGATTACTCAACCAGTCAACAAACTGAGTACTATATGGAAACTTGGCAAAATGGCCAGTGCAGAATGGTGTAACTCAGATTTCCAGGTCTAAGTAATGGTATGGTCTGGCAGACAAGACTTCTTATTCAATATGATGGTGCAGAGGGTACATGGCACTGAAGATTGAGGCCAAGTCCATGATCATGGGCATAAAGACAATAAGATCATCAATATACCAGCAGAACTTTAGCCCAGCAGTAATGGCTCAGCTGAGCAGATGGTCAAGTACTTGCAAGGCATACAACTCATGAGCAAAGCCAATAAGATTGGTAAGATCTGGAGTACAATTAGTGCCCATAGCAATACCAGTCACAGAGCAGAAGGAACTGATAGTGGATGTGAACATTGTACAAGTCATGACTATGCAGACAAGGCTGAGAATGACTTCAAGTGGTAAAGAGCCAGGGGGGAAGGCCACTGTTGACAAAAAAGTGAGGCAGTCAATGCACTCATCTAATGTGATCCTTGTGTAGAAGGTGACAAAATCCCCAGTAGTGATATAGTTACAATCTGACACATCTAGGTAATCCAAATGAACCAATTGTAGTAGTTCGAGCATATCATATAAAGGTGAATAATACAAGTAACCTACATTATAGTACAGATGGACCGACTACAGGTAGAGAAAGCGAGATAGGAAATGTGAAATCTCGGTCATGGGAGAGTTAATAGTACCAACGATAGAGTGCCATGCCACACATGCCCCTTTGTATATCTTGGGCAAAGCATGAAACATGGGTAGCTTACAATCATTAGGCTCCATGAGGTGTTCTCAAATCAGCATACAACTTTGGTCACTAATGCAGAACTCAAGTAAACCAAGCAGATCTAGCCTCACTGATTCCTTAATATTATCAATTGTAGAGAAATCATTCACATATGCAGGATCGTGAAGGAGGGACTAAAGACTGTCTAGATATAGAGCACACAGAATTATGGCAAACTCCAGATTCTTGTCAGTAAGACAGACTGTAAAGTCATCATGAGCATGGACGCCTTTGAGAAGGTGACAGAACTTCTTCGGTACAAGTGCACTGGACACATTCGTCGAGGGTCAGATGGCTTGATTCAGAGTGGTACTCATATGGAGCATAATTTGCATATTTTCCATACAATGTAGTGGTCACCATTTGAATGGCACCCAGGTGGAGATCTCCAGGACATCATCAGGATTACTCATAGAGGTCTAGAAGGTGGCAAGGTCAAGATACCATTGGAACAACAATAATGAAATCGGATCAATAGTACTATTCATCGAAGCCAACCTGGAGAGAATAAACTTAGGGCCAAAGTTCAGCATATACGTGAGCTCGGGGGTAAGCCAAGGCAGAGGTATATCAGTAACAAAGCCCTCCTCGGTAAACATCTGAAACCAAGAGATAAAAAACTGACTTAAGCAAGAACTAGGAAGAGAAGACATAAAGGCAAAATCCTCAATTAGTGTTGAGGCTACTACCTCATGTGGAATGGGGATATCAGGGCCAAACCACGCTGCCAGGAAGTCATATAAGACTTCTGGGCTGGGGACCTCTAGTTTTTTGAAGCTAGAGGGCAGACATTGCTAGCATTATGCCAGACGACATGATGTTTGGCAGCAGTACACTTGTTGCACTGCAGCACAAATACTCTGGTGGCACTCTTAGATGAGCAGCTCAAAGTCAACAAGCAGCTGGTCCTGGTAGAAGCAGAGGAAATAGATGGAGAAGGTGAAGCCTTATGTGCTCACTTGACCCCTTTTACAGAATCCACTGTCTCGGCAGGGGCTAGGGGGCAAGGATCCCAGTGGGCCTTCATAGGCACACCAAGGTATCCAGAACAGCTATGGCAGTTTGGCATGGCAGAGGCCAAAGTCGCACTCATACCCTTCACCTTTCCCACAGCCCCTACAGGTATGGCAGTAGAGGGTGGGGGGGTGGGGATACTCTTTTTTGGTCAGGGAGAACCAGCAGCAGCAGAGGCAAATGTGCGTTTAGCACCTGGAGTAACGATCTCGGGACACTTCTCAAGCTCCTCAACCATGGCTTTGCAGGTGGCAGTGGAAATCCCATCTTGCAGAGAGGAGGATGCAGGGACAGTCAGGTGGACTGCGGCGGCAGCAGCTTTAGCAGTGGCAGCAGCAGCAAGACAGTGAGATTGACACACAACAATGTCAAAACCATGGAGCAGAAACAAGTTCATCTTGGCTTGGTCAGTGGCAGCGAGGGTAGCAATATTCTTGCTAACCCCTTGAGTGATATCAATAGATATCCCAAAGAAATTATGGGCATCAGAAGAACCACCTATGGTCTTGTTGATTTTAGCATGCTGGTCCTTAGCATGCTGGGTGGCAGCATCTTGATCAGAGATGGCAGCCTCGATTGTGGCTGTGGCACAGCACTTAGCTTCTGCCGAAGCAGCATTAAGGGCAGCGGCATGCTGTTCCTCTGGAAGGAGGGCAATCGAAGCAGAGACCTTCTTGAAAGGAGTTAACTTCCAATTGGCCACTTGGGCTCTCAAGTCAGCACAGTGCTCATGTGTGGTGGCAACCTTGAGAGTATGGAGCACTCCAGTGCAAGCAGCACGGAAGCCAGCAGGGACCTTGACAAGAGAAGTGGTCAAGTAGATGGCCAGGTCATTGAAGTTTGCCAAATCGGCAAAGAAAGCTTTGGGGACAGCAGCATTGCCATCTACATTCATGTTATCTGTCATGTTGTATATTATAAAATGAGTAGATAATAGAGGAATAGTTTAGAGCAAGATGTGATACTATTATGGCAGATATGAAAGTCAGTGGTAAGAGGTCAAACAGTAAGAAGCAAAAAGCTTATGTGAATTTTCATGATGGAATAAAGGAAGTGGAATAAAGTGTTTTCCATGGAGGTCTGGATGTATAGGAGGAGGTGGAGGTATTGAGCTCCTTGGGGGATATGGGCAGAACGAGGTGGGGTGATGCCAGGATCTACATACATTGGGTGAATGGCTTGGCCACAAGGATTGACTGGATTCTGATGGCAGAGTACTGGGGTTCAGATGTTTGGAAGGCATTAGAAGTGGAGTGGTGCCTATGGTCTGATCACTGGGGGGGGCAGTTTGGGGAGAGTGGAGATGGACCTGGACATTGGTGCCTTAACTCCTCCCTGCTGACTGAGAAGAGGTTGTGGGAATTGTGGGTGGAGGACATTCAGGCAAAGGTTTTTAACTGGGGGCATGAGGGTTTGCTGGTAGCTGTCTGCTGGATGAGATTGAAAGAGGCTGTGAGGGTTTATTGGGGAGGGGCTAGTAGAGAGGCCGGGAGGTAGAGGAGGAGGTGCATGAGGTATGGTTCCAGCAGGCTGAGGAGATCACAAATGGATTGGGCAGATTTGCTCACTGGTGTTGGAGTGGAGGATTGGAGGATTGAGAGGGCGAAATTGGAGATAGTGGAACTACAACAGGTGTTGAGGGAAGAGGAGGAAACTCATATGTAGGACATGGCTGTTAGGCTACGGTGGCAGGGGCTTGAGAAGGGTGAGTGGCCTTCTAGGTACTTATCAAGACTTCTCAAAGCTAGGAGAGTACAACATCAGTGGGATGGGGTCCTGGATGCTGATGGGGATATGACATGTGGCATGCAATAAATCTTAGGAGTGTTGAAGGAGAGATGGCAGGGCTTGTGGAGTGAGAGAGAAGGGGGTACTGATGAGGCAGAGATTGTGGATACACTAGAAGAGTGGGAGCTGCTGCAAGTAGCTGGACTAGGTGATTTGATCTTACTGGTGCAGGGAGAGGAGATCCAGAGTGTCCTGGCAGCAACTAAACTTGGGATGGCACTAGAGGAGGATGGATTGCCATGAGACTTCTGGAAGAAGATGGTAAACATCCCTGGAGTTTTGGATGAGATGGCTGCTCTCTGCGACCATGTCCTTCAGAGCGGTGAGTGGGTTGGAGAGCAGGATCTCAGGCTGGTGGCCTTATTGTACAAAGACAAGGGGAGGAGGGAAGACTGGAAGAACTGGAGGCCGATCATGCTTCTGGACATTGACAGGAAGATGGTGACTAAGGTGATTGTCGCAAGGCTGCAGAAAGTTGCCCAACAGGTGCTGGGGGAGGAGCAGTGGGGCTTTGTTGGAGGCAGACTTATAAGAGATAGGACTGCGTGGGTTCACGGTGTCATTGAAGGGGCCTGGGCCTGTGGCCTAGATAGAAGGTTGGTCTTTTTGGACCAGGAGAAGACCTATGACTGAGTATGGTGGGTGTGACTGGGCAAGATATTGGACTGAATTGGGATTCCTCCAAGGTTTAGGGCCTCTATGTTGAGTCTGCTGGAGAGCAGTCAGGTAGCTCTGACGTATAATGGTTACTGTGGGAGGGTATTTTCCTTGGGAAGAGGAGTTCCTCAGGGGGACCCCCTGTCCCCTATTCTTTATATCCTTTCAATAGAGTCATTGATGGATAGAATTCACCAGAAGGTGGCAGGGCTCTCTATATATGGTATAGTGTGGAAGGTGGGGGCCTTTGCTGATGATATGGTGGTTGGACTTGGATCTGTGGCAGATATAGAGGCACTTCAGGAGACTGTGGAATGGTATGAGGCTCACTCAGGGGTGAAGCTCAACTGGCATAAGTGTGAGACAATGGTGCTAGAGAATGGGCTAGTGGGTGGGGACATCATTGGAACAATTGTCCCTACTGGTGAGGTGGTGCAGTATCTGGGCATCTTCCTCTCTGTATATGGTTCTGTCCTGCTATGAGGGTGGTGGAAGAGTAGGGTGAACATTTGGAGAGAGGCCCTTCGAGGGTGGAGAGGCTACCATATCTCTCTAGCAGGGCGGGTGTCAATTCTGAATGTATATTGGTTCCCCAAGCTGTGGTATGTGGCATATCACCTTGACTTCCCAGCATAGGTAGTGAAGAAGCTGACAAAGGTGGCTAGGGATTGGATCTGAGTGGAAAGGAGGTCCCAGGTCAGTTGGGATATTCTGGCAAGACCAGTAGTCAGGGGGGGTCTTGGACTGGTGGACTTTCCTAAGAGGCTGCACTGCTTGCGAGCCTGGTGGTTGAAGAGAGCTGTGGAGCTGCAGGGTGGAGGTTGGGTACCTCTGCTGCAGAAGGTATGGGAGATGCGAACATCCCCTCAGGGGTCCTCCAGAGATCTGCTCTCTTTGGTGGGGATGAATAGCATTTAGCAGCTGTAGTTCAAGGGCTTTTGGTGGGGCATGGCTGATGGAGCACACTAAATTGGCCTGTGCTGGCAAGGCAATGAGGGGGAGGTAGTGTGGGGGCCTAATATGTAGCATTAGGATAGATTGCTCCTGGGGGGTGCTCCTCTTACTACATTTGATATTGGGGAGGGAGTAGAGTGTCAGCAGAGGCTTGGCCAGGATCTTTGGCCAAGTGGCTGGCAGGTGGTAGGGATCAGCAAGGAGTGGAACTGGGCTTATATCTGGTCTTAGAGCACAGAGGTATGGAGGTGGCTTCCCCTCAAGTTCTGGGTGGTATGGTGGAGAATGTTGTGGAGGAATATCATACTGAATTTTCATATGGGGTATTTGATAGATGGTAGACAATTTGACTGTGAGGAGTGTTACAATGTGGGTGAGCTGGGAGTTATGTACAGATGCCAGAATATTGGCTGGGAGAGTGTGAGGTTTTGAGGGAATTTTGGGCTGAAATAGGAGATAGACTGGGTATGGGGTATAGGCTGGTGGGGGAGGGGGATTGCTGGGAGGACTTGAGATCTCGGCTTGTGGGTGGGATGAGTGATAGTTGGCTCACTGTAGGGTGGGTATTAGCAATATGGGTGGGACTGGCAGGTCATTGGCTTTTTGTATTTGAGGAGAGGCAGTAGTTGGGACTATAGAAGAAGATATTGAGGTGAGAGGGGCTGTTGGGGGATCTGCTGACTAGATGGTGGGTGGGTTGGAGTCCTCAGGGGGGACAACATCGTGGTTTGGTGGTAAGGATCTGTGAGCAGAGTGGTGGGAGGGTGGCGATGGTGTTAGATAAAGTGGTCTTTCATCGGGAAGGAGTAGG
>RBNI01000515.1:0-29919 GCA_003990745.1 Jimgerdemannia flammicorona | reverse complement strand
GTTCCAATGACACCCCCCCCTATGACTCCTTCCCCCAGGACCATTGTCTCACACTTGTGCCAGTTGAGTTTCACTCCCAAACACCTCTCATACTACTCAACTGTCTCCTTGAGCATAGCCACATCAGCCACCGAACCCAACCCAACCACCATATCATCTACAAAAGCCCCCACCTTCCAATTGATGCCCAGGATATTTAGTCCACCAACTCTGTACCGGATCTGATCCAACAACAGCTCCAAAGCAAAGGTGTAAAGGATAGGTGACAATGGATCACCCTGCGGCACTCCCCTCCCCAAGGGGAAAGAGGCCCCCCTGTATCCATTTGCTAGAATCGCAGCCCTACTCCCTTCCAGTAGGCCAATAAGCGACCGATACATGCCCACTGATACTCCAATGCACTCCAGTACTTTCTCCAGCCACACTCTCCAAACCCTATCATAGGCCTTCTCCTGGTCTAGGAAGACCAAGCAGCCATCCACCCCTGCAGCTCTAGTACCTTCAATGATACCGTGAACCCATGCCGTGCCATCTCGGATCAGCCGGCCCCCAACAAAGCCTTGCTGCTCCTTCCTAAGCACTTGTTGGGCCACACCCTGTAGCCTCGCCACCAGGATTTTAGTGACCAGCTTGTGGTCCATATCCAGTAACATAATTGGCCTCCAATTCTTCCAGTCCTCCTTACGCCTTTTGTCCTTATACAGCAGGGATACCAGCCCCAACTGCTGCCCTCCAATCCACTCCCCGGTACTGATGACAGCATCACACATCAGTGACATCTCCTCCAGAACCTCCTCTATGGATGCCATACATTTCCAAAAGTCCCAAGGCAAACCATCCTCCCCAGATGCTGTTCCCAGGGTTGTTGACACCAGAACTCGAAGGATCTTCTCTCCCAACACTGGTTGGCCAAGATCCCCCAACCCTGCTGCAGGATTTGGGTGCCACTCTTCCAGGTGCCTCTCAATGTCCTGCGCTATCTCCCCTCCCTCCTCTTTACTCCAGAGGTTACTCCAGTGAGTGCTCAACTGGTCAAGGATTCCCTACACACCTAATACCATCTCTTCCTCATCATTAAGGACTCCTTCCCACCAGTGTCTTGCTCCCCTAGCATGGAGGAGACAGGACAGAAACCTTGTGGGCCTTTCTCCTTCTTCCAATCCCTGCCACCGTAGCCTTATCGCCATAGCCTGAGCCTGCACTGCTTCCTCCTTCCTCATCAAATCCTGCAGTTCCGCCACTTTCAGCTTAGCCTGCTTAGCCCTCCAATCCAGTAACTCCTCCTCCTCCAGAAGCCCAGCCCAATTCAGAAGTAGTCTTTCTAGTCTCCTAGAAGCCCACCAGACTTGTCTCCTCCACTGAGCACTCTGCTCCTTCCCCACTTCCCCCCAGTATCTCTGAGCTTCGGATTTCAGTCTTTGCCACCTATCTCCAATCCTCATCCTGGCTTGCCTCCAATCAAAAACCTTGGAACATACCTCCACCACCCATGCATTCCACAGGTCCATCTCATCCAGCAGCAAAGAGTTCAGACACTAATATCCTGGCCCCTCTCCACTCCCTCCAAACCTCCTACCTCCCCGAATACCCCAGTGATCTGACCAAGGGCACCACTCGACCTCCATCATCTCCCAGACTGTATTGCCCCAACACTCAGCAGTCAGAACCCAATCAATCCTAGTGCCAAGGCCTCCCACCCAGTGAGTATATAGCTGTCAATCCCCATCCTGAAGTCACATGGTATCCACCAGTGAGCTGAGTCTTTCCACCTCTTCTCAGTCCTCCAATCCCCCACTCCTTCCTGCCATACCCCATCCTCCATCAGTTCTGTCCAGTCTACTCTCCCGTACCATATTAAAATCACCCCCCAGATAATCCACCCCAGCCTCAACCAAGAGCCCAGAATCCTACAGATCTCCAATCCATGCCACTCGGGTCCCCCTCTCAGCTGGGCAGTAACAAGATCCCACCACAATTGAGTTCCATCCAGGCCTCCACCATATCCCCCACACTAATCTACTACCCCAATGTCCAATGTCCACAATGTCCCCTTTCCCCTTCCTAACCAGGATTTCCACTTTACTCTGCCAAACTGCCTCTCTACCCCACTCTCTCATCCATTCCAGTCCATCTTCCTCTCTCTCATACCTTACATCTTGAAGTAAGAAGAGATCTGCCTCTAGTTTCTTCAGCCATCCAAAAATCATATGTCGCCTCCCAGTCCCTCTAAGCCCATTGACGTTCAAAGAAAAAATGTTGGTTGTACTATTCATAGTGAATTATTTGAGAGTGTCGATATCCCCACATCTACAGTTCCATGCTCACTTCCTCTCCAGCCAGGTCCAGGTCCCATTCTGCTGCAATCTCATCTTCCACATTCTGCTGTTCATCCAGAGCTACCAACAATTCTGCACAGTCCTCACCATCCACTATCTCCGTTGATGCCTGGTGCTCCTCACACACCATCTGCCACTTTTCCAGTCCCTTTCACAGCCCCCACAGATAAGCTGCCCTCTCATTAGCAATACCCAAAAGTATGGCCTCCCTTGCCTCGGTGACCTCATACTCCTCCACCTCCAGAAGAGCTGCCATCATCTTATCTCTCAACTTCCTCATGACCTCCTCCCCTCTCAGCACTCGCCCCCAGAATTCCTCACTGATCACCCAGAAGTTGATCTCCCCCAGTTCCTCAGCTGCCACATTTTGCAGTGCCCTCAACAGCCACTTCTCTCCCCCAACCACCTCTGCTGCTGGCACCAAATCTTCCTCTCTCTTCTTCCTCTCCTCTGTTTGCACAGACTCATCCCAACCATCCTCTGACACATCCTCCAACTCTCCCTCTCCTACCTCAGGAACACTATACTGGATCTGATTATTATCCACCATCACCGTGTCCACTACCACCTCCTCCGGCCCCTGTCCCTCACTCTCCCTTGTCTTCCCCCCTTGCTGCCCGGCCTCTGCCCATATGCTAGCACTCGCTCCAGTGCCCTCCTCTACAGCCCCTGCCTTTTTCCCCCCATCCAAACTGGCCAGCAGGTCCTTCTGCAGCTGTCTCCCCTTTGCCTTCTCCCAGAGCACCTTGTCCATTCGCACCTTCCTGCCCTCGATCATCTCCACTACTGTCCTAGTCTCATAAGCCCTCCAAGCTCTTTGCCTCCTCTCCACAGCCCCCACTAGGTCCTCAAGTACCTCCAGCAGGTCCTCCTCTTCTTCCTCAGACCCCTTCACCCTCGAAACCTTGTACTCCACTGGGCCCCACTTCAGCACCACTAGCCAGTCCCTAGCCTTCCCGGTATTCTTCATTCTAAACAGCCTCAGCCGGACATCCACATCTCCTGTCCTGAGCTAAGTCCCCTCCCATACCCTGAACCCAATGTCAACCACCTCACTATACTCCTTCACCACATCCATGACCAGCCTCCTTGCCTCCTCCTTCTTCACTGTTGGTAAGTCAGCAATCACCAGATGAACCACCCGGGGATCCCAGTGCATACATCTCGCCATTGGCACTGAAATCCCTCCAACCACCACACCCTTCTCCACCGCCTCCAGTAGCAAATCCTCCTCTTCAAACCCCACCTCGACTGCCTCCAGCTTCTTCAAAAACTTAACCGAGGCTGCACCCTTCACCTCGCTTGCCAACAGCCCCAGCACCATCTTCACCATCAACGCCAAGCCATGGAAGCACAATGTGACAGCGAATTCCGATCTCGATTTCTTGAGTAATGGGACTGCCACTAGGCCTGTTACACCATCCGCCAGGTCCCCAGTTCTCATGCCGCTCCCCTGTCCAGGTCCCCCATCAGCTGTCATATCTGGATTTTTTTCCAGATTGCCTGTCACACCTCCATCAGCAGTTACTGCCCCAGCCACTACACTGCTAGCCCCACTACTCTGTCCCCCCAGAGGAGAGGCCTCTTTGCTACTCATGACAGCAGTCACCTTCCCCTGCTCCAGCCAGCCATCTAGCCCCATCGCCTGCTTTCCCATCCTGACTTTGTCCATGAAAGTCATCCTCCCTCCCCCCTGCAGTCTTGCACCTCCTCTGCCACCACCCCTAGCCCCATGTCCCCTCATCAAAGTACTTGGCATGCCAATACCAGCACCTTGACCCCCCCCCACATGTTGCCAGTCAAAGGCACTGGGGCCCCCCTGCTCAGTACGCTCACCAGAATACATGTTGCTTATCATCTTGATAGTATTAATACTTGAAGACTTTGTCAAAAGTGTTGTCTGAGTCTTATGTCACCTGAATGGTACTGGTGAAAGGTCTGAGGAAAGATCCTTCTATATGTAAGATATCAAGGAAACTACCTTCTGACTTAGAAAACTCTCAGAGACTATACTATCTACTATAGTATACAGGAACAGACTCAAGAAGTACTATGAACCTATATAAGAAAAGCAAAATATGATAACTGCCTATAAGGTTCTAGTCTATAAATCATAACAGCATATCCTATAACCAGTAGACAATCTGTCTAGACCATTCTCTAAGAGATATGGTACCAGTAACTACTCATCCATAAGACTTTCAAAGTCAGAGGAGTTCAAACCATCAACTGATTAGTTAAGATCAAAATCAAGTCCTTGCTTTATATAAAGGGAGCAATCCTTCACTATCACCAAAATACATAAAGAAGATACCAGTCTATAAATATCACTTTTTGACCCCCTGCCAGAGATTATAGAATCAGTAAATTTTTTAGACTAAACTAATGAATAAGGACATTCAAGAAAAGATCCTTATTCAGAAGGAAGATATAATAGTGACCTCAGAATAGTGACATTATCACAGGAGACAGCCTTTCCTTATAAGCCACTAGATTAGAGTATAAGAAGATTATATAGCATAACTCACCCAGGCTATAAGATGAGCAATAATGACCAACTATGAGTTATTATGACCACAAGACAGATATCTCGAGGAATATAAAAGAAGGATCAAGAAACTGCAGTAGCAGCAACTTAAACAAGGCTCACAGAAATAGTTCAAAAGACTTACCACAAACAAAATACCTGCTGCTCACCAAACCTCAAGGTCCAGAAACCACCAAGGCCCCTTAGTCCAGGAAAGGATATTCTAAGAAATCAGAAGAGCTATAAGAACCTATACAAGAAAGACTCCTAGTCTCAACCTAGATACTAGTGACCCTTATTATTATATTCTCTACTACTATGAAATGGAAATAAGGATCAATATCACTATTGAATACCTCTGGATGTAGCAGGAATATGAAATAAGAAATCTCCTCTGCTGGGAATTCTCTCAGACTAGTCCCCAAACGATACCAGATACCACTCCCATAGATGTATATGAAATAAGGATAGCCAAGAAGATTCATCAGATCTTCAGGCATATACTATGGTCAATTCCTAACTTGGAGTATACTAGAGTCTCAGACTTCAAGAAATTGTCAGCCTACTGTACCAATACACTGAAGGCCATAGTGGCTACAGAAGCCCAGTCTATTATTACTCTCAATAGTGATAAAGTAGAAGAGTTCCAGAATCCCATCCTCCAGGATAATCTAGATCAATTCTTGTAAGGATTGATCTCAGTTTCCAAGGCCCCAGCATCTAGGTTAGACCTCCCCAAGATCCCACATTTATTTCTTATTTTGTAGAAGAGAATGTCATAGATTGGAGAGCCTCTGCTACTGCTGAATAAGATAATGTCACCTGAAATGATGTCATTGGTGATGACATCATTCTGCTAATTAGTAACATATATGAAGTATATGCAATATACAATATATGCAAGATAGATAAAATATTTACCAACCTCATTTCCTTTGAAGATATCCTATCTCTGACCTCTAGTCTTAGTGATAAAGATGAAGCCCTCATGGTCCTGAATATTCTGCTCTAAGTTTTTAGTAATACTGAAATCTTCTGACATCCTTTTTCTATGCAACTGAATTCTTCTAGTATTATTTTCCTATATTGCTGAAATCTACTAGTATTCTGAACTTATATAACCATTTATACAGATACTCAAATTTGTACTTATAACTGAAGTTTTCTATGTTTCAGTATTTTATTTAGTTATTGGAATTTATATTTAGCTTTATATCTTAGTAACTATTGAATTATATTTTGTATAAATACTCCTCTTATTTCCTTTGAAATAAAGTCAGTTAAGTTTACTTATACTCAATTCAATATAAGTAATCTAAAGAGATAATAAGACAGTTTAAAGATAAGAAGTTTGAGGACTATAAGACCTTAGAAAGGTACTCCAATAAGAACTTGCTTATAACAAACTTATAGTTAGTCTAAGAGATATATCTTGAAGAAAACCTGACATATTTGAAGGACTCAGTGACCATTATGTAACACTATATAGTAATAAGTAGTCTTTATATTCTTCAGTCTCCAAGGCTCAGTAAGAGCTATATTTATAGTAGTAAACTATATTAGAAATAGTAATACTATAACTCTGATAGTATAAAAGACTTAACTGTAAACTAACTATTATATAGACAAAATTAAGTAAGTTTTGAAGAATTAACTCAATATAATATATTAAGAAATAGGTGATGATTTAAATATCTTCTATATCTAAATCTATTATTAGATAGTTTAGCTAATTATATAGAGATTATCAAGAATTAAGTAACTAAAGCAATTTTTATAAAGAAATTCATCTAGAGATAGCTCTAGCAATCTAATTCTTATCAGTGGTTCTAGATCTATTATAAAGATAATCTATACTCAGAAATATTGAATAGCTAGATATTCTCAAGACTATACAATAGAGAGAGTTATAGAAGTTTGAATTAAAGTGTCTAAGATAATTAGTATAATCTCTATAACTTTAATTAACTAAAACAT
Organism: Jimgerdemannia flammicorona; assembly: GCA_003990745.1. Lineage (NCBI taxonomy): Eukaryota > Fungi > Mucoromycota > Endogonomycetes > Endogonales > Endogonaceae > Jimgerdemannia > Jimgerdemannia flammicorona. The sequence goes on along the minus strand of RBNI01000515.1, from coordinate 23,079 downwards.
ATATCAGCCTAAAACTATAGAGTAATAAAGAAATAATAATCTTATAAAAGAACTTACCAGAAAGTTTACTGAAATAACTATATACTTAAAAGATATAATAAAGAAAATCTGAGAAAGAGATTGTTATTTAGTTTAGAAGTTTCCTACTATCTCAGATAAGAAGAGAAATATCTTCTATATCTATAGAAAAGAAGACCACTACTCTTATAAATATATATATGTAAGACTAAGTATAAGGCTCAGCTAAGTAATATGTATAACCAGAAATTATAAATAAATAAATGTTATTATCTTTAAAGAAATTGAATAATCAGATAAAGAATAAGAATGAGAAATCTTCTCTACTTAGATATTTAAGAAAAATTCTATAAAGAATCTTACAGAAGACTACTAGAAAGGTCCAAGAAGAATTCTATCAAAGGGTCTGCAGAAGGACAACTGGAGATAATTATAGAAAGTAAAACTATACTTGAGAAAATAGATTAAGATATATATAGAGCTTAAATAAGTAGTTAAAAATATTATTTGAAACACTACTCCTATAGTAAAAAAGAAAAGAAGAAGTTATATAAAAGTAAAATCTTCAAGTATAATATCTTCAAGAATCTCAGTTAATAAAAAGTTAATATAACCTTTGAATAGTTGGTAGAAATTTACACCTTTAGATAATAAATAAAACTTAAACTAACTAAGACTATCAGAGACCAAGACTGAAAGATAATAGAAGTCAGTAATGCTCAAGAAGACTTTAGTGAAGAGAGTGAAGGTAAATGCAAGACCTCTATCTATACTATCTACTAAATTAAAAATAGAGTCTTTAAAGCTATTATTGATATAGAAGCTAGAGAATATCTCTTCAGTAAGAAAGCAATAGATGACCTAGGTTGGAAAATTAAAAAAGTTAAAAAACTAGTATTTATTATAGTCAATAGTATTAAAGCTAGTTTTCTCAATAAATTGAATTAAAGGTCTAATTCAATTTGATTTAAAACAAATCAAATGCTAATTCAATTTGAAATCTGATTTAAACTCTATTTTTCAAAATATAATAACTCAACAAATATATATCCAAATTTAACAGTCCTTAGCTTGTTAGATTCTCCTATTTTTTTTTTTTTTTTTTTTTTTTTTTTTTATAGTCACTTGGACTCCATCCTTTATTAACCCATCTATCCCATAAAAGTACATTGATCCTAATCCTTAACTAATCCCCCAGGGGGGCTCCCCCCCTCCAACCCCTACTCGATGAAATACCACTTTGTCCAACACAATCCCCACCCTCCCACCACTTTACTCACAGATCCTAGTTACCAAACTGCACCATCACCCCCCCAGAGGGCCCCAACCAACCCACCATCTAGTCAGCAGATCCCCCAACAGCTCCTCCCACCATACTACCTTCTTCTGCAGTTCCATCTGCCACCCCTCCTCAAATACAAAGAGCCAATGACCCACCAGTCCTACCCACACTGCTAACACCCATCCTACAGTGAGCCAACTATCACCCACCCCCCTCACTAGCCAAGATTTCAAGTCATCCCAGCAGCCCCCCACACCAACTGGCCTCTGCTCTACACCCAGTCTATTCTCGATTATTCCCCAAAAGTCCCCCAATACCTCACACTCTCCTAGCCAATGTTCCAGCATCTGCACCAGACCTCCAGCCTGCCCTACATTGTAACACTCCTCACACTCAAAGTGGCCACCATCTACCAGATGCCTAGTATGGAAATTCAATATAACATTCCTCCACAGCACCTGCCACCATACCACTCAGTATTTAGGAGGAAGCCACCTTTGCACCTCAGCACTCCAAGACCAGACACCTGCCCAGTCCCACTCCTTACCAATCTCTGCTGCCTGCCAGCCACTTGGCCAAAGATCTAGGCCAAGATCCTGCTGACACTCCACTCCATCCCTGATATTAAACATTGTAAGTGGGACACCCCCCAGGAGCAGCCTATCCCAACTCCACATATCAGGCCCCTGCATTACCTCCCCCTCATCGCTCTGCCAATGTAGGCCAATTCTGTGCGCTCTCTCTACCACTCCCCACCAAAAGCCCTTGAATTGCAGCTGCTGAGTACCATTCAGCCCCACCATAGAGAGCAGATCTCCAGAGGACCCTTGAGGGGAGGATCTCATCTCCCACACCTTTTGTAGCAGAGGCACCCAACCCCCGCCTTGTAGTTCAGCAGCTCTCTTCAACCACCAGGCTTGCAAGCAGTGCAACTGCTTGGGGAAATCCACAAGGCCTAGACCCCCCCTGACCACTGGTGTCGCCAAAGTATCCCAACTGACCTGGGCCCTCCTCCCTGCCCAAATCCAATCTCTAGCCACTTCCATCAGCCTCTTCACCACCTATGCTGGGAAGTCCAGATGATAGGCCATGTACCACATCTTGGGGAACCAATATACATTCAGTATTGACACCCACCCTGCCAGAGAAATATAGTGGTTGTTAGATTCTTCTATATAATGTCACATAGTGGTCACTGAGTCCTTCAAATATGTCAGATTCTCTTCAAGATGTATCTCTTAGACTAACTCAAGTTTGTTATAAGCAAGTTCTTATTGGAGTGCCTTCCCAAGGTCTTATAGTCCTCAAAATTCTTATCTTTAACTGTCTTGTTATCTCTTAGATTGCTTGCAAGGAATTGTATATAAGTGAACTGGAACTGACTTTATTTCAGAGGAAATAAGAGGGGTATTTATACAAAATATAATTCAATAGTTGCTAAGATATAAAGCTAAATATAAATTCCAATAACTAAAACTACTAAGTTCCAGGGTCAGTACTGATAGTTGTACAGGTTCAGGATACTGGCATTATTTAGTATCACATCAAAATGCTGGTGCTGGAACAATTTTGCATCACCTCAGAATACCAGTGCTGGTATTATCTAGTGTAATAAAGAACTTAGAGCAGAAAGTTCAGGACCATGAGGGCTTCATCCTCATCATCATCATCACTGAAGGAGATGAGATCTGCGAACTCATTGTGTAGGTCGCACATTTTGTGTATGTCACATGGGATGACATCATCGCCGATGATGTCATCATGTAATCAGGAACAAGATCTGGAGCTCTCCAGTCTATGAGGTTCTCTTCCACAAAATAAGGAACAAATGTGGGGTCTTGGGGAGGTCTAACCTAGATGCTTGGGCCTTAGAATACTGAGATCAATCCTTGCAGGAATTGATCTGGGTTGTTCTGGAGGATAGGATACCAGAAGTCTTCTACTTCTTCACTGTTGAGGGTGATAGTGGACTGGGCTTCTGTAGCCACTCTGGCTTCTAGTACATTGATATGGCAGGATGACAGGTCTCTGAAGTCTGAGACTCTAACATACTCCAAGTTGGGGATCGACCATAGTACATGCCTGAAGATCTGATGGATCTTCTTAGCTGTCCTTATTTTATATATATTCATGGGAGTAGTATCTTGTAGCTCTTGAGTGCTGGCCTGTGGGAACTCCTGGCAGAGGAGGTTTCCTATTTTGTACTCCTGCCACATTTGGAGGCATTTGGTAGCAATGGTGATCCTTGTTTCCATTTCACAGCAGTAGAGAACAAAGTAATAAGGGTCTGCAGTACCCAGATTGACACTGAGAGTCCTTCTTGTGTGGGTCCCCATGGCTCTTCTGATGTCTTGAAACATTCTTTCTTCAACTGAGGTGCCTTGGTGGTTCCTTGACCTTGAGGTTTGGCAGGCAGCAGGCATTTTGTTTGTAGTAAGTCTTTGAGCTATTTTGGGATTAGTGGTTCTTATTGGTTGCTACTACTGCAGTTCCTTGATCCTTCTTTTATATTCTTCAGGATGCTTATACTGTGGTCACAATGACTCACAGTTAGTCATCATTGCTCATCTTATATGCCATATGATCTTCTTATACTCTGATCTAGTAGCTTGCAAGGAAAGGCTGTCTCCTGTACTGATGTCATCATTCTGGGGTCACTGTTACATCTTCCTCCTAAATAAGGATCTTCCTGAGCATCCTTATTCATTGGTCCAGTCCTGAAAAATTTGCTGATCCCATAACCTCTGGCAAGGGGTTGAAAAGTGGTGTTTATGGGCTGGTATCTTCTCTTTATATTTTGGCATGATGGTGAAGGGTCACTCCCTTCATATAGAGCAAGGGCCTGATTCTGATCTTGACCAATCAGTTGATGGTTCAAACTTCTCTGACTTCAAAAGTCTCATAAATGAGTAGTTGCCAGTGCCATATTCCTTAGAGAATGATCCAGACAAATAGCCTACTGGTCATGGGACATGCTCTTATGATTCGTGGACTAGAACCTCATGGGCAGTCATCATGTTTTGCTTCTCTTGTATAGGTTCATAGTACTTCTTGAGTCTGTTCCTATGTACCATAGTAGGCAGTATAGTTCCTGAGATTTTTCTAAGCCAGAAGGTGGTTTTCTTGATATCTTGCACATAGAAGGGTCCTTCCCATTTGGGCTCCAGTTTTCATGACCATGAGGCTTCTACCATATTTTGATACAGTAGAACCTTTTCTCCAATTCGGATGGGTTCTAGGGCCTTGTGATTCTTTTCTGCATTCTTCCTTGTCAGTGCTTGTGACTTGGTGATGTAATCTTCAGCCTTCTTCCTGATTTGGTATAGTCTCCGGATTTCTGCATCAACCTATCTCTAAGTTAGGTCTAGATTTGTGGCTGAGGTTCCATCAGAATCTTCTTCTCCAAAGAGCAGCTCTCTTGGGGTAAAATGTGCTCTATGACCATATGTCTCATAGAACAGAGAGGGTGGTTGGGAGATAATTATCCCAATTCTTATATGTCTCTGAGATTTTCACTAAGATGTTCTTGAGGGTCTTGTTGGTTCTCTCTGTCTGTCCATTTCCTTAAGGGTAGTATGCGGTGGTCTTGATGTGCTGGATCTTGTATTTCTGATATATTATCTCATGGAATCTATTGACAAATTCTGTTTCATGGTCTGTTGTAATTTGCTTTGGTGTCTTGTAGTGACAGATGATTTCTTGGTACAGGAAGTCAGCTATAGAGAGGGCATTGGCTTCTTGTAATGCTCTTATCTCTATCCATTTAGTGAAGAGGTCTACAATAACTATAATATAGCAGTTTCCTGATAGTGTTACTGGTAGTGGTCTAATGACATCTATTGCAATGTGGTGGAAGGGGATAGGCTCAATTCTTGATGACCCAGATGTCTGGTCTTGCTGATCTTGTTTCTGTTTTTGGCACTTGTTACACCCTTTGACAAATTGGCACAGGTTTTCTTCCATTTTGGGCCACCATATGGTTCTTCTTGCTTTGTCATATATGTTGGTTCCTCCTAGGTGTCCTTGCTTGTGTATTTCCTTCATTAGTTGATACTTCTTATGCTCAGGTATTACTAGCTTTCCTCCTTTTCTGAGTGTAGTGTTGTCTAATTCAAACTGTTTCTAAGTCCAGTTGATGATGGTGATTGTCCAGGGTTCGAGGTGGTTGGGCATCTTCTGCTGCCCAAGGTAGCTGATTAATCCATAGTATAGCTCCTTGTTCATGTTGAATGGTCTTGATGGGGGTGTTTCGGGGTATCCTTGAGAGTACATCAGCATTAGTGTTGGTCTTTTCTGAGCAATACTTGATGGTACAGTCATACTTTTGCAGCCTGTAGATCCATTTGGCATATATTCCTTTGGGGTTCAGAGTGTGGAATAGCCAGGCAAGTGCAGAATGGTCTGTTTGAATAGTGAAGTGTTTCCCAGCTAGGTAGTAGTGGAACTTGTCTACTGCTCAAACTACTGCTAAGTATTCAAGCTTGCATGATTCGTAGTTCTGCTCTGCTCCATGAGTGCCTTGGCTTGCATAGGAGATAATATATTCATATCTATCTTTCTTCTGAGCTAGGACTGCTCCAAGTCCTATAGTACTTGCATTTGTCTGCAGGATGAATTCTAGATTCCAATCTGGTCTTCTGAGGATAGGTGCTTGGGTCAATCTGGTCTTGAGTTCATTGAAGGTTTCTTGGTACTCTTTGGTCCATTCGAATTTGGTCTCCTTCTTCAGTAGCTCATAGATAGGTACTGCAATGTTGGAGTATCCTTTGATGAATCTTCTGTAGTAGCTGGCCAGTCCAAGGAAGGTGTGGACTTCTATGGTTGTTTTGGGTCTCAGGTAGGCTACAATAGCCGTGATCTTCATGGGGTCTGTGTGGATTCTGGTCTGGTTGATGAGGTGTCCTAGGTAGGTGATTTCTTGAGCCACAAACTTGCATTTCTTGGGCTTGATATAGAGGCCATGCTCCTTGAGCCTCTTGAGGGCTAGCTGTATGTAATTGACATGTTCCTGTGCAGTGTTACTGAAGATGATCACATCATCAACATAGACAAAGAGCCATTTTCCAATTTCGTTGCTGAAGACTCTGTTTATAATTTGCTGGAAACTTGCTGGGGCATTGTACATTCCAAATGGTATTCGCAGATAGATATAGGTGATGTCAGGTGTAATGATGGCTGATTTCTCACTAGTATCTTAAGTGAGACTGATCTGATGGAAGCCTGAGAACAGATCCAAGGTGGTGTAGTATTTGGCTTCACTCCTAAGGGTGGTAAGGATTTCTTGAATATTTGGCTAGGGCTGCCTATCCTTCTTGGTGATGGCATTGAGTTTCCTGTAGTCAATGCAGAGTCTTGGTACAAACTCTCTAGGCTTGCTTCCTTTCTTCAGGGCTAGGACAATGGGTGAGGCCCAGGGGCTGATAGCTTGCTTGATGATTCTGGCTTCTTCTATTTCCTTGAGTTCAGCTCACAGCCACTCTCTGTAGGCAGATGGTATGGGTCTGGCTTTCTGATAGATGGACTTGGTATTACCAGTATCAACTTCATGGTAGTACTTGGGTTCTTGATTGTGGATATCCCTAAAGTCTGTAGCAAGTACTCCTTCATTCTGGTGCAGGATCTTGAGAAGTAGTTCCTTCAGGGGAAAGTTTTCTCCAATGGTATATGTGTGCTTGTTCTGGTCCTTATCTTTCTTGTGCTCAAGTTCAGTAATCTTGATAGCAGCATAGACTTCTCTTCCAGTAGATCCAAAGCCTTGTTCTCCTCTCTTGGTCTTGATGAGTTCGATGGCTTCAATGATCTTGGGTTTCTTGATTTTGTGGATCAGCATCTGGCCAATCCTGTCATGCTTCTTGACTTCAAAGGGAGTGGTATGGTTGTGATTTCTGACTATGAGGAAGATCTCACCAGTGTAATCAGGGTCAATTACTCCTCCTTTAACTGAGATATCACTTTTGGCCAGACTGCTCCTGGTTATGATAATTCCAGCATAGTTCTCTGGCAGCTTGACTCCAATTCCAGTGCCAAGTAGGGCGGTGGTCTGTGGTTTGAGGGTAGCATCTTGAATACTGGCAAGGTCCATTCCTATGGCTCCTTCAGTCTTGTATTCTGGGATCTTAGCTTCAGGGTGAAACTTCTTGACCTTGAGGGTGATGTCTGATTCTTGTTCCTCCTTATCATTACTGTCAGCTTGAAGCTCTGGGGGCTGGTCATCTTCTTTGGCTTTCTTTTTTGCTTTGGCGGCTTCTTGCTCATGTTTCTGTTGGTGGATTTTCCTGACTTCACTGATACAGGACCAGCAGTCATTCAGGTGTTCAGAGCAGTATATCCTAGTACCATGGGGGCATCTTCCTTGAGGGGCATAGCTATCGATAATCTTGTCATACTACTGCTCATCTGTGGGCTTGTATGTCTTGCTCTTATTCTTGTTCTTATTCACTGAGTGCATGAAGACCTCTGTATCCTCTTCATCTCCTTCCTCCATATTTGGTAGAACTCCTTTGTGGACATTGATAGAAACTCATACCTTTCTTTCTCTGTAGTTGATCTGCATCTTCTGGGCATTGAGGTCAATGATGGCCTTGGCCTTGTGAAGCCATTGGTTGCCAATAAGGATGTCATAGTTGGTGGCACTTGTAACAATCACATCTACTGGGATAGTAGCTCCTCTTATCTTGATGGGGACTTCTCGGATTTTACTAAAGAGGGTAGCTCATGTACCATCTGCTGTGACATAGACTATCTTGGTGGACTCTTCAATGTCCCAACCTAGACAGTCAATTGCCTTCTTGCTTATAAGGCATCCTCCAGCATCAGTATCAATGATGGCATCAAAGATACAGTCTTCAATCTGGCAGGGAGTATAGGCTGATGTCTTGTGCTGGTCTTCAGATTCTTTGCCTGAGTTCTCAGATTCTTTCTGTACATTGTGAGCTTCTACAATCTTGTACTCTTGATTCTTTGCAGTGGTTGCAAGTCCTACTCTCAACTGCTGTCTGAAGGCAGGAACTTCAGCTAGCTATCCAAAAGTGGTATTGACCTTCTGTTCCTTGAGGTCCTTGTAGATATCATACTGGTGGATCTTGGTCTTGCACAGCTTCTGTTCCTTCTTGCTTTCACTTTCTCTTGAAACTGGAGTAGTGTCTTCAATGATTTGGCAGGCAGCTTTGTCTAACTCCATGTCTTGATCAATCTCCTCGGGTTGGGTCTTACTTTGAATAGTGACAGCTGGGGTCTTCTTTGGTCTTCCAACTGGCTTGCTATTGCTCTTCTTGTCATAGGGCTTAGACTGGGTTCTGGTACCTTCAGTAGTAGGATAGAATTCAAGCTCCTCATAATATTCTTCATCATCAGTATCACTAATCTCCTTGATGACTACTGTATTGGTTTGTTCTCTAGTTCTGCTAGTATTGCTTGGTTGGGCCTTGCATCTTGTTTTGGTCATGTAATTCTTTGCATAGTGGCCTTCTTCTCTACATCTGAAGCATGTGATATTGCATTCTTCTGTAGCAACTGCAAATCTCTGCACTAGTCTCCTGTTGGTGCTTTGGACTTCTCTAACAACATTACCAAGATGTGTAGTTATCTTGGTGAACTGCTTGACGAGTTCCTCCACTGGGTCAGCTTTGGCTGTCTTGGGAGTAGGTGGGATTGGTTGTCTGTTTACAACTGTGGTGGGTATAATACTAGTTGACTTTGATGGCTCAATCTTGATGCCAGTTATTTTCTCCATTGAGTGTTTGGCAGGGTGTCTGGCAGTCAAATATCTCTGTGCAAAGACTACTTTCTGATCAAGAGTCAGTGCAGCTGGGGTAGACCAGATTGCTAGGACAATTTCAGAGTGAACTCCTTTGAGGAAGGTTGAATCTGCTATTTGTTCCTTGAGGCAGTCATCATAGCCAGCCAAGACAATCTGGTGGCAGATTTGGATATAGAATGAGTTGGGATCTTCACTAAGTCCCTGGCATATAGTATTGAGTTGATCCTTAAGAGCTTGCTTGATCTCTTTGGTATAATATATTGTTCTGAAGAAGGCCTTCATGTTGGCAAGTTTGGCTGCACCAGCATCAGTAATGGTGGCTGCATTGAACTTGTCTCTGGCAGGTCCTCTGAGGCTGACTGGTAGAAGGGCCAATTGAGTATCCACACCAAGGGCTTGTACGGTGGTAAATTGTTCAAAGTCTTCAATGAAGATCAGAATTGACTCTTCAGTAGTATATCCATAGAATGTGGGGGAATGCATTTCCATCTTGTCTGGAATTCTTTCAGAGGTGACTCTTGTAGTCAGGGTAGTTGTTGTGGGGGTTGTTCATTTTTCAGCTTGAAAGTGAGAGATTCATCTTGAATCACCAGCCAATGGGCACCAAGTTGTCATGTAGTGGTCACTGAGTTCTTCAAATACACCAGATTCTCTTCAAGGTATATCTCTTAGACTAACTCAAGTTTGTTATAAGCAATTTCTTATTGGAGTACCTTCCCAAGGTCTTATAGTCCTCAAACTTCTTATCTTTAACTGTCTTGTTATCTCTTAGATTGCTTGCAAGGGATTGTGTGTAAGTGAACTGGAACTGACTTTATTTTAGAGGAAATAAGAGGGGTATTTATACAAAATATAATTTAATAGTTGCTAAGATATAAAGCTAAATATAAATTCCAATAACTAAAACTACTAAATTCCAGGGTCGATACTGATGGTTGTACAGGTTCAGGATGCTGGCATTATTTAGTGTCACATCAAAATGCTGGTGCTGGAACAATTTTGCATTATCTCAGAATACTGGTGCTGGTATTATCTAGTGTTACATGAGAATACCAGTACTGGTATTATCCAGTGTAACAAAGAACTTAGAGCAGAAAGTTCAGGACTATGGGGGCTTCATCCTCATCATCATCATCACTGAAGGAGATGAGATCTGCGAACTCATTGTGTAGGTCGCACATTTCACATATGTCATGCGGAATGACATCATCGCCAATGATGTCATCATGTTTGGCAGGGAAATCAGGAACAAGATCTGGATCTCTCCAGTCTATGAGGTTCTCTTCCACAAAATAAGAAACAAATGTAGGGTCTTGGGGAGGTCTAACCTAGATGCTTGGGCCTTGGAATACTGAGATCAATCCTTGTAGGAATTGATCTGGGTTGTCCTGGAGGATAGGATGCCAGAAGTCTTCTACTTCTTCACTGTTGAGGGTGATAGTGGACTGGGCTTCTGTAGTCACCCTGGCTTCTAGCACATTGATATGGCAGGATGATAAGTCTCTGAAGTCTGAGACTCTAACATACTCCAAGTTGGGGATTGACCATGGTGTATGCCTGAGAATCTGATGGATCTTCTTAGCTGTCCTTATTTCATGTATATCTATGGGAGTGGCATCTTGTAGCTCTTGAGTGCTGGCCTGTGGGAACTCCCAACAGGAGAGGTTTCCTATTTCATACTCCTGCCACATTTGGAGGCATTTGGTAGCAACAGTGATCCTTGTTTCCATTTCATAGCAGTAGAGAACAAAGTGATAAGGGTCTGCAGTATCCAGGTTGACACTGGGAGTTCTTCTTGTGCAGGTCTCCATGGCTCTTCTGATGTCTTGGAACATCCTTTCTTCAACTGAGGTACCTTAGTGGTTCCTTGACCTTGAGGTTTGGCAGGCAGCAGGCATTTCATTTATGGTAAGTCTTTGAGCTATTTTGAGATTGGTGGTTCTTGTTGGTTGCTGCTACTGCAGTTCCTTGATCCTTCTTTTATATTCTTCAGGATGCTTATACTGTAGTCACAATGACTCACAGTTAGTCATCATTGCTCATCTCATATGCCGTATGATCTTCTTGTGTTCCAATCTGGTAGCTTATAAGGAAAGGCTATCTCTTGTGCTGATATCATCATTCTGGGGTCACCATTACAATAAAGTAAATCTAACAAGCTAAAGATTATTAAATTTAGAGATATTTTTGTTAAGTTAGTATACTTCTAAAAATAGAGTTTAAATTAGACCCTCAATTTGATTCAATTTGAAATTTATTTAAATTGAAAAATTTCCAATTTAATTTAATTTGAATAACTCTCAATTTGATTTTATCTGAATTAATTTAATTTATTTGGGAGCATTAATCAGAGTTATATTTTTTGAGTAAGATCTAAGATATATCTATTAAGTTTGGAGGAGCAACTATCTTAGAGAGGAATTTAACAAACTAGTTAGTAGTCACTTTTATAAAAAATATATACAAGAATCTATTGAGGCTATAAGTGAATACTTTTCAAACCTTCTCTCAAATAATTACTACTATAAAGCCATGGCCTTTTTGAATAAGAGATATTACACTTATTAAAAGAAATTTCACTTTTACTATTAAATTCTCTACATAAGTAAGAATAATTCAGTATTAAGAACTATAGGCTGCTAGATCTAATAAGGCCTCTACTATATTGTCTAGATCTAGGAAAATAATTGAGAAAATATCTAAACCTGATCTTGGTGGCCTCAGTACTATTATAGAATCACTACTAAGGATATCAAGCCTACTGAGAATTACAACAGATCCAACAGCTACTCTATTGAGACCACTAGTCTATAAACTCACCCACCTTAGTAATATTATAGAAGAACTAACTCCCAATTATAATTAACACATCTTAATAATAGAAGAAAAACCTCAACTATCTCACCAAGTAGATAATAGAGATAGCAGAATAATATTAGCAGATAATAAGATAGTAGTATTGGCTAACCAAATAGCCATACTTACTCAAGTCCTTTATCTCAGCATTAAAATAAACAAGCCTACAAAAGACCTCTACCTCACCCCATTTAAAGATAAAGTAGACTAAGTAACAATATTTATAAGACAAGTTGATACCAATTATTATACTAATAGATAGAATGACAATCAGAACCCAAACAGTACTCTAGACAATAATATGCACTATGAGATTAAAGATCTTTATTATCATGTAGTAGTCGCTGAGTCCTTCAAATATGCCAGATTCTCTTCAATATGTATCTCTTAGACTAACTCAAGTTTTTTATAAGTAAGTTCTTATTGGAGTGCCTTCCCAAGATCTTATAGTCTTTAAACTTCTTATCTTTAACTATCTTGTTATCTCTTAAATTACTTGCAAGGAAGTGTGTATATTATACTAAATTGACTGACTTTATTTCAGAGGAAATAAGAGAAGTATTTATATAAAATATAATTCAATGGTTGCTAAGATATAAAGTTAAATATAAATTCCAATAACTAAAATAAAATACCAGGACAGGAAAGACTACTAAGTTCTAGGGTTGGCACTAATAGTTATATAGGTTCAGGATACTGGTATAATTTGGTGTCACATCAGAATACCAGTACTGGCATTATTCAGTATAACCAGGAGACTTAGAGCAGAATATTCAAGACCATAAGGGCTTTATCATCAGAGGTCAGGATGTCTTTGAAGGAGATGAGGTCTATGAATTCATCATCATTATATAGGTTGTGTGTTTCGCATAGATCACATATTTTGTATAGGTTGATATTGTGCAGGATGATGTCATTGCCAATGATGTAATTATATTCAGTAGTGGAAAGGAGGTCTGGAGCTCTCCAGTCTATGAGGTTCCTTCCACAAAATAGGGGACAAATGTGGGGTCTTGGGGAGGTCTAATCTGGATACTTGGGCCTTGGAATACTGAGATCAATCCTTGCAGGAATTGGTCTGAGTTGTCCTGGAGGATAGGATGCTAGAAGTCTTCTACTTCATCACTATTGAGGGTGATAGTGGACTGGGCTTCTGTAGCCACTCTGACTTCTAGTACATTGATACAGCAGGATAACAGGTCTCTGAAATCTGAGACTCTAACATACTCCAAGTTGGGGATTGACCATAGTGCATGTCTGAAGATCTGATGAATCTTAGCTATCCTTGTTTTATGTATATCCATAGAAGTGGTATCTTGTAGCTCTTGAGTGCTGGCCTGTGGGAACTCCTAACAGAGGAGGTTTCCTATTTTGTACTTCTGCCATATTTAGAGGTATTTGATAGCAATGGTGATCCTTGTTTCCATTTCACAGTAGTAGAGGATATAATAATAAGGGTCACCAGTACCTAGGTTGACACTAGGAGTCCTTCTTGAGCAGGTCCTCATGGCTCTTCTGATGTCTTGGAACATCCTTTCTTCAACTGAGATGCCTTAGTAGTTCCTAGACCTTGAGATTTGGCAGGCAGCAGGCATTTCATTTATAGTAAGTCTTTGAGCTATTTTGAGATTGGTTGGTCTTATTGGTTGCTGTTACTGTGGTTTCTTGATTCTTCTTTTATATTTCTCAGGATGCTTGTACAGTGGTCACAATGACTTACAGTTGGTCATCATTGCTCATCTTGTATGCTGTATGATCTTCTTGTGCTCTGATCTGGTAGCTTATAAGGAAAGACTGTCTCCTGTGCTGATGTCATCATTCTGGAGTTGCCATTACATCTTCCTCCTGAATAAGGATCTTCTTGAGTATCCTTATTCATTGGTCTAGTCCTGAAAAATTTGCTAATCCCATAACCTCTGGCAAGGGGTAAAAAAGTGGTGTTTATAGACTAGCATCTTCTCTTTATATTTTGGCATAATGGTGAAGGGTTGCTCTCTTCATATAGAGCAAGGGCCTGATTCTGATCTTGACCAATCAGTTGATGGTTCGAACTTCTCTAGCTTCAAAAGTCTTATAGATGAGTAGTTGCTGGTGCTGTATCCCTTAAAGAATGGTCCAGACAGATAGCCTGCTAGTCACAGGACATGCTGTTATGATTTGCAGACTAGAACCTCACAAGTGGTCATCACATTTTACTTCTCTTGTATAGGTTCATGGTACTTCTTGAGTCTGTTCCTATATACTGTGGTAGGCAGTATGGTCTCTGAGATTTTTCTAAGCCAGAAGGTAGTTCCCTTGATATCTTGTACATAGAAGGGTCCTTCCCATTTGGGCTCCAGTTTTTGCAACCATGAGGCTTCTACTATATTTCAATACAGTAGGACTTTTTTTCTGATTCAGATGGGTTCTAGGGTCTTATGATTCTTTTCTACATTCTTTCTTATCAGTGCTTGTGGCTTGATAATGTAATCTTCAGCCTTCTTCCTGATTTGGTGTAGCCTCCAGATATCTGCATCAACCTATCTCCAAGTTAGGTCTAGATTTGTGGCTGAGGTTCTATCAGAATCTTCTTCTCTGAAGAGCAGTTCTCTTGGAGTAAAGCATGTACTCTGTGATCATATGTCTCATAGGACAGAGAGGGCAGTTAGGAGATAGTTATCCCAATTCTCATATATCTCTGAGATCTTCACTAGAATGTTCTTGAGGGTCTTGTTGGTTCTCTCTATCTGTCCATTTCCTTAAAAGTGGTATGCAGTGGTCTTGATGTGCTGGATCTTGTATTTCTGATATATTATCTCATGGATTCCATTGATAAATTCTGTGCTATGATCTGTTGTGATTTGCTTCAGTGCCTTATAGTGGCAGATGATTTCTCAGTACAGGAAGTTAGCTATAGAGAGAGCATTGGCTTCTTGTAATGCTCCTGCCTCTATTTATTTGGTGAAGAGGTCTACAATAACTATAATATAGCAGTTTCCTGATAATGTTACTGGTAGTGGTCCAATGATATCTATTGTGATGTAGTAGAAGGGGATAGGCTCAATTCTTGATAACTTGGGTGCCTGGTCTTACTGATCTTGTTTCTGTTTTTGGCACTTGTCACACCCTTTGACAAATTGGCACAGGTCTTCTTCCATCTTGGACCACCACATGGTTCTTCTCACCTTGTTATATGTGTTGGTTTCTCCTAGTTATCCTTGCTCATATACTTCCTTCATTACTTGATACTTCTTATATTTGGGTAATACTAGCTTTCCTTCTTTTCTGAGTATAGTGTTGTCTAGTTCAAACTGTTTTTAAGTCCAGTTGATGATAGTGATTGTCCAGGGTTTAAGGTGGTTGGGCATCTTCCACTGCCAAAGGTAGCTGATTAATCCATAGTATAGCTCTTTATTCATGTTGAATAGTCTTGATGGGGGTATTTCAGGGTGTCCTTGAGAGTGCATCAGCATTGGTGTTAGTTCTTCCTGAGTGGTGCTTGACAGTACAGTTATACTCTTATAGCCTGTAGATCCATCTGGCATATATTTCTTTAGAGTTCAAAGTGTGGAATAGCCAGACAAGAGCAGAATGGTCTGTTTGAATAGTGAAGTGTTTCCCAGCTAGGTAGTAGTGGAACTTGTCTACTGCCCAGACTACTGCTAAGCATTTGAGCTTGCATGACTTATAGTTCTGTTCCACTCCACAGGTACCTTAGCTTATATAGGAGATGATATATTCATGTCCATCTTTTTTCTGAGCTAGGACTGCTCTAAGTTCTATAGTACTCACATCTGTCTGTAGGATAAATTCTAGGTTCCAATCTGGTCTTCTGAGAATAGGTGCTTGAGTCAACCTGGTCTTGAGTTCATTGAAGGTTTCTTGGTGTTCCTTGGTCTATTCAAATTTGGTCTCCTTCTTCAGTAGCTCGTAGATAGGTGCTGTAATATTAGAGTATCCTTTGATGAACCTTCTGTAGTAGCTGGCCAGTCCAAGGAAGGCATGGACTTCTGTGGTTATTCTGGGTCTCAGATAGGCTGCAACAGCCTCAATCTTCATAGGGTCTGTGTGGATTCTGGTCTGGTTGATGATGTGTCTTAGATAGGCGATTTCCTGAGCTACGAACTTGCATTTCTTGGGCTTGATGTAAAGGCCATGCTCCTTGAGCTTCTTGAGGGCTAGCTGTATATGATTGACATGTTTCCATGCAGTGTTACTGAAGATGATCACATCATCAACATAGACAAAGAGCCATTTTCCAATCTCATTACTGAAGACTCTGTTCATCATTTGCTGAAAACTTGCTGGGGCATTGCACATTCCAAATGGCATTCACAGGTAGATATAAGTGGTGTCAGGTGTGATGAAGGCTGATTTCTCACTGGCATCTTGAGTGAGACCAATCTGATGGAAGCCTGAGAACAGATCCAGGGTGGTGTAGTATTTGGCTTCACTTCCAAGAGTGGTAAGGATTTCTTGAATATTTGGCAAGAGCTGCCTATCCTTCTTGGTGATGGCATTGAGCTTCCTGTAGTCAATACAGAGTCTTGGCACAAACTCTCCAGGCTTGCTTCCTTTCTTTGGGGCAAGGACAATGGGTGAGGCCCAGGGGCTAATAGCTTGCTAGATGATTCTAGCTTCTTCTATTTCCTTGAGTTCTGCTCACAGCCATTCTCTGTAGGCAGGTGGTATGGGTCTGGCTTTCTGGTAGATGGGCTTGGTATCACCAGTGTCAACTTCATGGTAGTACTTGGGTTCTTGATTGTGGATATCTCTGAAGTCTATGGCAAGTACTTCTTCATTCTGATGCAGGATCTTAAGAAGTTATTCTTCTAGGAGAAAGTTTTCTCCAATAGTATATATATGCTTGTTCTGGTCCTTATCTTTCTTATGCTCAAGTTTGGTAATCTTAATGGCAGCATAGGCTCCTCTTCCAGAGATCCAAAGCCTTGTTCTCCTCTCTTGATCTTGATGAGTTCAATGACTTCTATGATCTTGGGCTTCTTGATTTCATGGATCAGAATCTGGCCAATCCTGTCATACTTCTTGACTTCAAATGGGGTGGTGGGGTTGTAATTCCTGACTATGAGAAAGATCTTGCCAGTGTAATCAGGGTCAATTACTCCTCCTTCAACTGAGATTTCACTTTTGACCAGACTGCTCCTGGTCTTGATAATTCCAGCATGGTTTTCTGGCAGCTTGACTCCAATTCCAGTATCCAGTAGGGTGGTGGTCTGTGGTTCAAGGGTAGCATCTTGAATACTGGCAAGGTTTATTTCTATGGCTCCTTCAGTCTTATATTCTGAGATCTTGGCTTTAGGGTGAAACTTCTTGACCTTGAGAGTGATGTCTGATTCTTATTCCTTCTCATCATCACTGTCAGTCTGAAGCTCTGGAGGCTGGTCATCTTCTTTGGCTTTCCTTTTTACTTCAGCAGCTTCTTGCTTGTGTTTCTGTTGGTGGATTTTCCTGACTTCACTGATATAGGACCAGCAGTCATTCAGGTATTCAGAGCAGTATATCCTAGTACCATGGGGGCATCTTCCTTGAGGGGTATAGCCATCAATGATCTTGTTATACCACTGCTCATCTGTGAGCTTAGGTGTCTTGTTCTTGTTCTTGTTCACCAAGTATATGAAGACCTCTGTGTTCTCTTCATCTCCTTCCTCCATGTCTAGTAGGACTCCTTTGTAGACATTGATAGAGACTCATACCTTTCTTCCTCTATAGTTGATCTGCATCTTCTGGGTATTGAGGTCAATGATGGTCTTGGCCTTGTGAAGCCATTGGTTATCAATGAGGATGTTATAGTTGGTGGTGCTTGTAACAATCATATCTACTGGAATGGTAGCTCCTCCTATCTTGATGGGGACTTCTTAGATTTTGCCAAGGAGGGTAGCTCATATATTATCTGCTGTAACATAGACCATCTTGGTGGACTCTTCAATATCCCAACCTAGGTGGTCAATTGTCTTCTTGCTCATGAGGCATCCTCCAACACTGGTATCAATGATGGCATTAAAGATACAGTCTTCAATCTGACATGGGGTATAGGCTGATGTCTTGTACTGGTCTTCAGATTCTTCACCTGAGTTTTCGGATTCTTTCTGTGCATTGTGAGCTTCTACAATCTTGTACTTTTGATTCTTGGCAGTAGTTGCAAGTCCTACTCTCAACTGCTGTCTGAAGGCAGAGACTTCAGCTAGTTGTCCAAAAGTAGCATTGACCTTCTGTTCCTTGAGGTTCTTGTAGATATCATACTAGTAGATCTTGGTCTTGCACAGCTTCTGTTCCTTCTTGCTTTCACTTTCTCCTGAGACTAGAGTAGTGTCTTCAATGATTTGGCAGGCAGCTTCATCTAACTCCATGTCTTGATCAATCTCCTCAGATTGGGTCTTGCTTTGAATAGTGACAGCTAGGGTCTTCTTTGGTCTTCCAACTGGCTTGCTATTGCTCTTCTTATCATAGGGCTTGGACCGGGTTCTGGTACCTTGAGTAGTAGGGTAGAATTCGAGCTCCTCATAGTATTCTTCATCATCTGTGTCACCAATCTCCTCGATGACTACTAAATTGGTTTGTTCTCTGGTTCTGCTAGCATTGCTTGGTTGGGCTTTGTGTCTTGTTTTGGTCATGCAATTCTTTGCATAGTGGCCTTCTTCTCCACATCTGAAGCATGTGATATTGTGTTCTTCTGTAGTAGCTGCAAATCTCTGCACTGGTCTCCTATTGGTGCTTCAGACTTCTCTAACAATGTCACCAAGGTGTGCAGTTATCTCGGTGAACTGCTTGGTGAGTTCTTCCACTGGGTCAGCTTTGGCTGCCTTGGGAGTAAGTGGGGTTGGTTTTCTGTTTACAACTGTGGCAGATATGATACTAGTTAGCTTTGATGGCTCTATATTGATGCCAGTTATTTTCTCGATTGAGTGTTTGGCAGGGTGTCTGGCAGTTCAATATTTCTGTACAAAGACCACTTTCTGATCAAGGGTCAGTGCAGCTGGAGTAGACTGGATTGCTAGGGCAATTTCAGGGTAAACTCCTTTGAGGAAGATTGAATCTGCTATTTGTTCCTTGAGGGCATCATCATAGCCAGCCAAGACAATCTAGTGGTAGATTTGGGTATAGAATGAGTTGGGATCTTCACTAAGTCCCTGGTAGATAGTATTGAGTTGATCCTTGAGAGCTTACTTGATTTCTTCAGGATAATATATTGTTCTGAGGAAGGCCTTCATGTTGGCAAGTTTTGCTGCACCATTATCAGCAATAGTAGCTACATTGAACTTATCTCTGACAGGTTCTCTGAGACTGACTGATAGAAGGGCCAATTGTGCATCCACACCAAGGGCTCATACAGCAGCAAATTGTTCAAAGTCTTCAATGAAGGTCAGGATTGACACTTCAATAGTATATCCATAGAATGTGGGGGGATGCATTTCCATCTTGTCTTGAATACTTGCAGGGGTGACTCTTGTAGTCAGAGTAGTTGTTGTGGGGGTTGTTTATTTTTCAGCTTGAAAGTGAGGGATTCATCTTTAATTACCAGCCAATGGACACCAAGTTGTCATGTAGTAGTCACTGAGTCCTTCAAATATGCCAGATTCTCTTCAAGGTGTATCTCTTAGACTAACTCAAGTTTGTTATAAGCAAGTTCTTATTGGAGTGCCTTCCCAAGGTCTTATAGTCCTCAAACTTCTTATCTTTAACTGTCTTGTTATCTCTTAGATTACTTGTAAGGAAGTGTGTGTATTGTACTGAATTGACTGACTTTATTTTAGAGGAAATAAGAGGAGTATTTATACAAAATATAATTTAATGGTTGCTAAGATATAAAGCTAAATATAAATTCCAATAACTAAAATAAAATGCCAGGACAGAAAAAACTGCTAAGTTCCAGGGTCGGCACTGATGGTTGTACAGGTTCAGGATGCTGATATAATTCGGTATCACATCAGAATACCAGTGCTGGCATTATTCAGTATAACCAGGAGACTTAGAGCAGAATGTTCAAGACCATAGGGGCTTCATCATCAGAGGTCAGGATGTCTTCAAAGGAGATGAGGTCTATGAATTCATCATCATCATGTAGGTTGTGTGTTTCACATAGGTCATGCATTTTGCATAGGTCAATGTCATGTAGAATAATGTCATCACCAATGATGTCATCACATTTGGTAGTGGGAAGGAGGTCTGGAGCTCTCCAGTCTATGAGGTTCTCTTCTACAAAATAGGGGACAAATGTGGGGTCTTGGGGATGTCTAACCTGAATGCTTGGACCTTGGAATACTGAGATCAATCCTTACAGAAATTGGTCTGGGTTGTCCTGGAGGATAGGATGCCAGAAGTCTTCTACTTCATCACTATTGAAGGTGATAGTGAACTGGGCTTCTGTAGCCACCCTGGCTTCTAGTACATTGATATGGCAGGATGACAGGTCTCTGAAATCTGAGACTCTAACATACTCCAAGTTGGGGATTAACCATGATACATGCCTGAAGATCTGATGGATCTTCTTAGCTGTCCTCATTTCATATATATCTATAGGAGTGGCATCTTGTAGCTCTTGAGTGCTGTTCTGTAGGAACTCCCAGCAGAGGAGGTTTCCTATTTTGTACTTCTGCCATATTTGGAGGCATTTGGTAGCAATAGTAATCCTTGTTTCAATTTCATGATGGTAGAGAATATAATGATAAGAGTCACCAGTACCCAGGTTGACACTAGGAGTCCTTCTTGAGCAGGTTCTCATGGCTCTTCTGATATCTTGGAACATCCTTTCTTTGACTAAGATGCCTTGGTGGTTCCTTGACCTTGAGGTTTGGCAGGCAGCAGATATTTCATTTGTAGTGAGTCTTTGAGCTATTTTGAGATTGGTGGGTCTTGTTGGTTACTATTACTGCAGTTCCTTGATCCTTCTTTTATATTCCTCAGGATGCTTGTACTGTGGTCACAATGACTCACAGTTGGTCATCATTGCTCATCTCATATGCCATATGATCTTCTTGTACTCTGATCTGGTGGCTTGTAAGGAAAGACTGTCTCCTGTACTAATGTCATTATTCTAGAGTCACCATTACATTATATAACTACAGACTCACAAGTAGAGAAGATTGCCACACACTTCACAGGTATAGTAACTCGATGGTACAACCTATCAATATACTCTCTTATTTGAGAAACCTATACTAGAATTATTACAAGTAATAGAGATGATGATCACTCTAACTATAAAGTCTATATAGCTACTATAGACCTAAAGAAGCTAATTATTCAGCAGTTCTGTAGCTCTGCCCATATTGCTAAAGTCAGAACTAAGCTCAAGAATCTATAATTCTATAATAATAGAAAAGAAGATCTTAAAGTATTTACTATAAGACTGGAAATCCTCCTAAATATCAAAAGAGTAGAATATAGCCAACAAGAGCACAGAAACAATAACAAAAGAGACAAATAACATCAATTTGAAAAAAAGTATGAACTCTTAAATAAGTTTACAAGACTACAAGATAGATTCAAGAAACTGTCTAATAAGAAAATAAAAGAACTTATAAAGAAAAGAGTATATTTTCACTATAAAAAAAGAGGACATATATCTTGTGAATATCTTGATAAGAAGAATATGAATAAAGGACCATCCTTCTTATATACTATTACTATGATAGAAAATAACCCCAAAGAAATCTCTGAGAAAATCAAGGTTAAGAGATTCTATATTACTGTAAAAATTCTAGACAAAGTACATGAATCTGATGCTGACTATAACCTCTACTCTAGTATAGAAGTAACCATTAAACCAGATATGTAAGCAATTATTAACACAGATGTTGGAATGAAAATCTCTAAAGGAACCTATATCTGTCTTACAGAAAAGAGTAGTCTGACTAAAGAAGAGAAACTCTGCATAACTAGAGAAGTTATAGACTAAGAATTTAAGAGTAAGATCAAGGTCCCACTGCACAATAAAGGACAAAAGGCTGTTGAAATCATATGTGGAAAATGGATCACCCAAGCCATCATGTAATGATCTTGAAGTAGAAGAAATAGAAAAAACCTTCAGATCAACAGAAAAGCACCCTGATAAGACTAAGGAGAAGACCAAGATACAAAAGATTGTCTGCATTGAAGAGCCTTAAGACTGAGACCAGAAATGATATCAGTACATTACTGATAGATATATCTCCACAGAATGATGCCTATATAGAATCAAGATATACTGTTTTGAGTATATAGGAAAATACATTATATATATCATTGAATCTAAGATATATAAATCAATTATTCCAGAATAATGAGATGAAGATATCAAGAATATCAATGATAAAGATAAAGAAGCATTAGATTGAGAAGAAGAAACTACTTTAGAAACAATTACTATCTAGTAAGAAATCAATATAAAATATATCTGTCTTTAAGGAAAAATTGAAGGAAATCCTATTGAAGTCCTTATTGATAGTTGAGTAAGCAAATACTACCTTGACTAAGAAATGGCTGATAAATTCTACCTCAAGATATAAAGAAATCTAGAAAAAAAACAGTACCATATTTAAAAATAAAACATTATAGAACTTTTCAAGATATATAAGAATGCACTTCTATAACTCAAAAACTATACTATAAGGTAAACCTTCTATATTACACACCTCTCTAGATATAATCTCATTTTTGGAAAATCTTAACTCACTCAGAAGAACTCTCAAATCAATTGGCAAATCAATATAATCTCTTTTTTTTTTTTTTTTTTTTTTTTTTTTTTTTTTTTTTTTATAGTCACTTGGACTGCCCTTTATTACCAAAATCTATAACACTAATAATACAATATTGCACTTCCCTTCAACCAATGCCCCGTGGGCCCAGGTCTCCCCCTTCCAACACCCCCTGCCCAAGCACCACCCGACCACCCACAACTCGAATCCTTCCACTGCTCTTCTGAGAGATGCGTCCCACCAACCCCTGGTGCCGCCCTCCCCCCAGCCCCCACCCTTGCCACCACCCATTCAAAATGTCCAAAAGTAACCATTCCCAATGGGCCAACTTGTCCCCAACCCCAACTTGCCATCCTTCTTCAAAGACACGAGCCCAATGTCCAGCCAGCCCAACCCAGATCGCCAAGGCCCACCCAAGGGTCAGCCACTCGTCCCCAACTCCCCCCACCAGCCGCTGGCGAAGCTCTCCCCCTCTCCCCCATCCCTCCCCC